>JARUHE010341890.1:0-18554 GCA_031471125.1 Archaeomysis grebnitzkii | reverse complement strand
TTATTAATTTTAGTTGTAGGGTGAAAAAATTTAGTTGCCAAATAATTTAGCGACAAAATATTGATAGGTACCAGAATATCGTGAGTTTATATTTTACCGTTTTTTCCCGATTACCGAACTATCCTAGATGATTACCTATTTCTAAACATTCTGCCTCTAATATATTTGCATTTAGGATAAAACTTAGCATAACTTTACTTTAGATCCCTTAATCAAATCTAGCAACTTTAACAAAAAAGTACTATTGATTAAGAGAGGTTTTTATTTGTTCAATGTTAACTTTTATTTGTGATTTATGCTAGGTTAGTTAGGTTAGGTTATGTCAGGTAAGTTATATAATGATAAGTGAAAAATAAGTGGGATATTAATGTTTTTCATGTTCAGTACTTTTAGTACATTTTTTAGGGCTCTAAAGTAAAGTGTTGCCTAAAACGGCAACGGCATATTAAAATACCCTTTTTACTTTAAACGTTTTTTGGGATTTTTTTCGATAAGCTTAGCATATTATATTTTTAGTAAAGCCACGTTCAAATCTTAATGAAATAACCTTAAAACGTACTCGAACTGATGCCGATGAGATTTTTATACAAATACTTATACTGTTCAATACTTCTTAATAATCCCTAAAATTTTGTTTATTTATGTTTTAATTATTTATAAAAATTGCTTTCAATTTAAAAAATAATTAAATAATAGAAAAAAAAATAAAACTGTTTTAATTCTAATAAAAAAACAATGATTTTTATATAATATGTTCTGTCAAACAAAAACACAAATGTTTGTTTTGACGGAGCAAATCTGGAACACAATTCTTTTTCGATTACAGAACTTATTTTGAACAAGCTATTGGCGTTATGACCAGAGCTTTGAAAGAACCCTTCATGACACACCGGCATTCGTAAAGTACATTAGGAATTATGTTATTTATTCCTCTAACAGCCCAGAGGCGTCTATGAGCAACATTGGAATAAAAACATATTTTTTCAGAAATATTTGAAATCTTATAATATGTTATAAAAGGGTTCGACAAGCTTATATTTGTAAGTCAAATAATTTTTGCAATTTCAAAAATATAATTTGGGTCATATATGGTTAAGGAAAAAACAGTTAAAGGGTACAAATTCTAGACAGCCAATCTTTCTTACAACAATGGCGTATTACACCAATGAACTTTCTTTTGAAAGTTCTAGAAAACCTTGCCTAACCCAACCTTCTTGTCTATAAAGAATGTAAATATATAAATAAGAGGACTTATAAAAAAGCTCCTGAAAGAAAATGTAAAAATTATTTTAGTCAAAAGAGTGTTTCAATACATCAATGTTGTGAAAAAGAGTAGCTGTCGTAAAGTTTGACCACGAATTTTCTAAAAGCTGATTAGATTGTTGCCAGATTGTATACTTTTTTTAAAAAAGTATTTAACCATGAAACTTTACGCTTGGTCTTTTTTTTAAAGTTGCCTTCAATACATATCGGTTGCGTTCAAATGTACATGCAAAGTGTTTTTTTCTGCATACATTCAGTTTTTTTTCATGCATGCAGAATGAAAAAACCCTACATCGGTGCGGGAATAATTCACTGTGTGGTAATGTTGGTTGCCTCACTTGTGTTATTGTCGATCCTTGTATAAGAGACAATGACACAAGTGAAGTAAGCTGTATGTTATTTGAATGTTGGTTGCCTCACTTGTGCTATTGTCGATCCTTGTATAAGAGATAATAACACAAGTGAAGTAAGCTGTATGTTATTTGAATGTTGGTTGCCTCACTTGTGCTATTGTCGATCCATGTATAAGAGACAATATCACAAATGATGTAAGCTGTATGTTATTTGAATGTTGGTTGCCTCACTTGTGCTATTGTCGATCTATGTATAAGAAACAGTATCACAAGTGAGGTAAGCTGTATGTTTTTTGAATGTTGGTTGCCTCACTTGTGCTATTGTCGATTCAATTTTATGGAGTAGGTAATGTTGGGTCATTGATGACTTTACTGCAAGTGTTGATGAAGACTTGCGGACACCGATGGCAGATGTGTCCAGTATTGCGCATTGCTAAACGCAGCTGCAATACTCGACCACAATCAGTGTATTGATAAAATTATTAATTTTTGTTTTCAATTTTTATTTTATAAAAAAAAATTGAATTTAGAACTTGAATGAAATTTCAAGATTTTATTTGAATGGAAGAATAATTGTCAAAATAAATCGTTCAATTTTTCTTTATTTTCCCTAAAATTTGGATTGTTTTGTATTTTAATTATTTGTAAAATTGTTTTTCATTTGAAAAATAACAAAATGATGCAAAAAAAAGTAAAAACATTTGAATTGTATTTTAAAAAACAATGATTTTTATATAATATTTTCTTGGGCACATCGACTCAAAAAATTGAACTATAGTCGCTTTTACGTAATAGAGTAATATTTCATTTTGAAGAAGCTCGGACGTTATGTCCAAGGCTTTGAAATAATTGTACAATTGTAGAGGAACGATCGGTCAAACTAGGTTTCTGAGCATTTTTCGTCGGTTCAAACATAATCATGTTATTATGATCTCAGTAGTTTTTTTTTAATTTAATTTGGTTGAAATGTTGTAGTAACCCAGAGGGAAGAGTGAGGCTCCCCTTAACATGTGGTTGGTTGGTTTATCTGTTTAAAGTCCTTCTACCTTACAGGGTCTAAAGCGACCCCCAATCACAAAAAAATGTATATGAATGTACCACCTTCTATCCTCTGAGCTGCCAGTTAGCAACCCAAAGGGAAGAGTGAGGTTCTCCTTAACATGCGGCCTGTTACAGCGACACGCAAGAAGTATTTAAAGACCTCACCCCTCTAAGGCTGTGTTTATATACAGACATAATATGTGCTTCTTAGACCTGGTTAGACCAAGAAAGAGACACATATTTTATAAGATTATGTTACTTCATTGTTATGTTGTTGGATATCTCAACTAACATTCCATCAATTATGATTTCATAGTTTCACTCCATGAAGGAAATTATACAAGTTAACAGAATTCACAAAAAATAAAAATATAAAACTTCTAGTAAATGCAAAATATATCATCTTGAAGATTATACATTTATTTAAATTTAGATAACAACTATATAAAACTGAAAAATGATTCCTTTACGGAAAATAATTTGGACTTTCAAATCTAAATAGGTCTATAGGTTGGTGTGAAGTATGTGAAATATTTTATTGTTTTACATTAAATTGTTTTTTCAAGACTTGACTAAACTCAGTTCATTCATTAATCAAACAATGGTGAACAGAAACCACGAAACGAAAATATTTTATTGGAAGTTGAATTAAAAAATAAAATTAATACTTCATAGAATCATTTCTATAATAAAATAATAATAATAATAATAATAATTATAATTATAGTAAATAGTAAATAGTAAATAGTAAATAGTAAATAATAAAAATAAAAATAAAAATTAAAAATTAAAATTAAAATAAAAATAAAAATAAAAAATTACAATTACAATCACAATTACAATTAAAATTAAAATTAAAAAAAAAAAAAATAAAATAAAAATAAAAATAGAATTGAATGAATGAATGAATGAATGAATGAATCAATCAATCAATCAATAAATCAAATAAAATAAATACTTTATAGAATCATTTCTAAAGTATGTCTGCCGAGACCTTTGAACGAGACTCGGAATGAATAGTTGGAAATGTAAGTCTTTTGGAAATTTATTTCAACAGTTTTTTTAGGCCTAAACGTAATATAAACCTAAACCTCTGTTTAATGGTTGTCTCTTAATTTTTAAATACATTTCAATTGCAACAAACTATGGAAACTTTTTATAAATTCATTTCTGAATAAATTTATTATTTAAAAAAATATTAAATATTGAAATAATCATTGATCAGACAAGTGGAAAATGGAAATTTTAACCGGCGAAGCTTAAAACTCACTACTTTCATACACACCGTCATAAATACCGCTAACATTTATGGCAAATAGAAACTTTCATTCGATGAAGATTAGTAACACAGAGTATACAACTCATTTATAATGTTTCTTGTCATATTGTATATTTTTTCACATAGTTCAGCTTAAAAAAATAATTGTTTTGTTATTGAATACCATCGACCATCTTTCATTGTAATTAATTACATGATTTCACATTATTTAATAATTGTAATTTAAAAATGGATATTCTTCATTTTAGAACATTTGAACTTCTTTGAGACTACGATGTTTGGACGTATGAAGGACATAATAAAAGATTTTATTTTACCTAACTATATTTTGTGCCCAAAATAACTTTTTAGGCCTACGTTCATTTTCTTAGTTTTTCAGAATTCATCGAGCTGTAATTCTTGACTGTTCTAACCATAGTCTAGTTTGACTTGATTCTTTATGTAATCAGTTGTCTTATTATCCAACAGTCAAAAATTTGGAATCTGTGAATTACTCTTTAAAGAAACTTCCAGCAATAGTAGGATAACAATAGGATAGATTCTCCAGAAAACAAAATCTCCATAATATTTAATCATAAGAATGAATTTTCACTCTAAAAAACAATAACCGTTCATATAGAATATTGTAAAGTGCTGTGGCTATTTTAACTAACAGTCCATCAACTATTTTTCTCTATTTTCGCTCCTCGAAGTAAATTATACAATTTAACACAATTCACAAAAAACTAAATAAGTCAAACTTCTAGGAAATGTAAAACAAATCAACTTTGAAATTATTCATTCATTTGAATTGAAAAAAAAAACATTGTAAAACTTGAAATTTATTCCTTTATAGGAAAATAACTTGGACATTTAAATATAATTAGGTCTATAGACCTATGGAAAGTTAGTCAAATATTTTATTATTTTACATTAAATAATTCTTCAAAACTTAATTCAATTCAGTTCAATGTTTAATTAGACAATGATGAAGAGAACCCATGAATTAAAAATTATATTATTGGAAGTTGAATTAAAAATAAAAATTATATATGGAAGTTTTAATTTTTTCGAAAACCACCTCAAAAGTTTGTGTTTTGGTCTAAATGTAATTTAAACATAAACATCTGTTTGTACTTAATTCTTAAATATACTTCAATTTCAAAAATAAAAATAAAACTTTTAGTTGTGAATTTCCGAATCAATATTTTTTTTTGTAAAAATAGAAACTATATTGAAGTAATCATTTAACTGACACGTGGACAACTGGACATTTTAATTATCGAAGCTTAAAACTAACTACTTTCATATACATTGCCACAAATTCCGCTAACATTTATGGCAAATAGAAATGTTCACTCTATGTACGTTACTAACACATTAGAATTAAACTAAGTTGTCAACCAATTTATTATCTATTTTGACATACTGTATTTCATTTAATAATTTTCGATGGTTTAACATTTTCAATCATTATGTTATTGAATACTTTTGATCATCATTTATTGTAATTAATTACATTCATTCTCAAACTTTGGTTGGTTGATCTGTTGAAAGTCCTTCTACTCTATTGGATCATTGAGACTAGGATCTAAAGCGACCTCAACCACTAAAAAATGTATGAATGTACCACCTTCTATCCTCTGAGCTGCCAGTTAGCAACCAAAGGGAAGAGTGAGGTTGTCCTTAACATGCAGCCTGTTACAGCGACACGCAATAAGTATTTAAAAACCTCACTCTTTTAAGGCTGTGTTTATATACAGACAACTTATGGGGGAAGCCCCCTCCTTCTCAAACTTTACATTATTCCACACTTAGAATTTGAAAATATTTATTCCAGTTATTTCAAGATATTTATTATAGTTGTTAGTTATTAGCGCGTTTGAACATCTTTGAGACGATGTATACGATATATAGGATGCAATCAAACATGTTATTTTACCTAACTTTTGTTTGTGCCCAAAGTAACTTCTTAGGCTCTTAGGCCTACGTCCATTTTATTATATTGTCAGACACCATGGAATTTTAATTGTTTTCATGACTCTCTAGTTTGATAGACTTGACTTGATTTTCTTTTTTATTTAATAAATTGTGTTATCATACACTGTTCGATAAATTGGAATACGTGAACCGTTCTTCAAAGAAACTTCCAATAAAGGATTTCTTCTATTTACATTTACAACTTAATAGATTAGTCATTCAGATTCATTAGTCATGTACTCATATCCAGTCCTATTTCATAAATTATCCAATACTTTTTTTTAAAGTTTCTACAATTCCTGCCTCTAATATTTTCATCAAATGAATTAATTCCAATAATTTATAACTCTATTTGAGAAAAACGGCCGTGGTCTTACTTAATTACACTCTGACGGGGAAGAAAATTCCATCTTCAATGGCGAAGATAGATTCTCCAGAAAAAACTACACAATAGTATTTAGATTTAATCACAAGAATAAATTTCAATCTAAAAACAATATGCCTAAAAACAAAAGGTTGTTGAGTCATGTTGGATATTTAACCAAAAGTCTATCAAACATGTTTTTAAAAGTTAACATAATTTGCAAAAACTAAATAAGCAAAATGTATAGTTAATGTAAAACAAATCAACTTAATTATAAATTTATTTAAAGTTAAATAAAATACTTTGCAAAACTTGAAATTGATTCCTTTATGGAGAATAACTTGAACTTTCAAATCTAAATACTGTAAGTCTATAGGCCTGGGTGATGTTTATCAAGTATTTTATTATTTTCAATTAAATTCCTCAACATTTATCCAAACACTTTGAGCTTTAGGCTCTATACTGTTTTGGCTTATATAGCACCTCATCAAATATATTATTTTACTAACTATATTTTGTGGTCAAACTAGCTTCTTAGGCGTACTTCCATTTTGTTAATTTTTCAGAATTCATCGTTCTTTAGTTGGACTTGGCTTCCTTTTTTATGTAATAAATTATCTTATCATCCAATGGTTGTTATTTTGAAACATATGTTAGCTGCTCTCCAAAGAAACCTTAAACGTGCGATAGTGTTTTATACAGTTTGTTTTCCCAAATGTGCCCATTAGTGCTTAGACTTCTAATAGTATTGTACAGTAGTATTAAAGACTAATTTTATGTTGGGTAACCATTCTTCTTAGTGTTTCCAGCTTTCCAATGGAGTGAAAGAAAATTGTGTTCTCTCTCCAGTGCTGTTTGCAGTATACTTGAATGTTTTTTAGTTAGGTTGAGAAAAACTATAGTTAGATGCTTTGTTGGGGAGACTTACACTTCTGTATTGGTATTTGCAGATGACCTGATACTGTTGACCCCTACTATGACAACTTTAAATAAACTGCTTGGTATATGTGAAATATATAGTGCAGAGTTTCATATTATATTTATTCCAGGAAAATTTGAAATAGTTAAGTTTGGCACGTTCTTACTGATCTAGGAGTGTACTTCAATGGATCTATTATAAGAGAAGTAGATCAGGTTCAACATCTGAACTTTCAATATAACAATAATCTTGACGGTACATTTGATGGATCTCGCATCATATCTGACCTTAAAGTGAAAACAAATGTCATTATGTCTCATTTCCATTATTTCTCCCATGATGAAATTTTAATAGTCAGTGTTCTACGTAATATGGTGGACCTTTGATACGCTTACAGTCTGATATGTGCAAGCAATTTGTTACTGCATGGAGGGTGTTGTATGTCAGAATAAGGACACATTGTGTGTTCTAGTCTCCTCTGTATGTTATTAAAAAATGTTAGGACGAAACAAACTTAAATAGTTAAAAATTCTTGCATCCTAATGTCAGTTAAAACTATTATGAAACACTAACATTTTATGATATTCCTTAACATATAATTCTTAATGATTCAAATTATTTTGAATTCGTATTTTTGGTGAAAGAATTTTCAAAAATATTAAAGAGAAAATTTGTTTTATCATAGATTCATGAAAGTACGTTGATTTTGCCGCTGCATAGTGGCGTAATTTAAATGAATGTGTACATTTTAATTTGTGTGTACATTTTAATATATGTGTACATTTTAATTTCGTATTTTTTAAACATAGTGTTTAAAACAACTGTAAAAGTATGACTAAATTGAAGTGCACGCGTTTTACTTTCGTCACTTATGTAATTTATCTAAATATGCCATAAGATGATTTTTTAGTGAATTTCCTAAAATAAAGTGTTCTGTTTTTGACGTAGTTCGTACAAATACCCTAAAAAACAAATCAAAGTTATATGTAGTAACTCATTACTATTTAATATTCTTTAAACATTTTATTTTAATAGTATTATTACATTAAATTAACACTTTCATAAATTAGTCTTTGAACTGAGTTTTTAAAGATTAATTAAAAGTTAATTTTTGCTTGTTTTTTTTTACATCAACAATTGATTTGCCATCCATTATTTGGGTGTTGAATGAATATTTGTTAAACAAATATTTACATGTGTGTATTTTGTACATAACACCATAAAAGTATATCTGTTGTTTCACTTGATTTTTTCTTTTTGCATTTGAGTTATAAGTTATATAATATTTACTCAAAATTGTTCTATCAACTACATTTGTACTTTACAACGCACAAACTAAAAATGTTATAGTTATCCATAAATGACACTCGTTTTCTATTATTTATATTTAAGGAGAGTCACGTAGGATTTCGAGCACCCCGCAGTTAATCCAATTTTAAGGAGAAAGTACTTTACGAAAATACTGAATCCATTTTTAAGGAAATATCGAAGATGGTAAATCTGCCTAAGGCTAACAATGTAAGACATCCTTTTTTCGTAGTTGTTCTGGGAACATAGTTCACGCCTGCTGTAAATGCATATTTGTTATTTATTGAATTTGAATACATCAGCATATGCACATATACTGTAGAAACACATGTACTGTATCTTTAATTATAAAAAAATACGCAAAAACATTTTTCAACTGTAAAAAGAGTATTATATATATTATAGCATCACATTCCTCAAAATGATGTTATGAAAAACATGTTCATATTTGGAGTTTTCTCAATTAACGTTAATTAGCGTTTAATGAAATCATTTGGCTTATATACTAGTTTTGCTGATTTCCAATCAATTCTGTGGCCAGTGTTTGCGGAATGCAAAAACAAAGAATTATGTTCATTGCCATTTCTGTAATCGTTTCACCAAAATATTTCCTTCATATTTTGTGCAGCTTATTTGTATGTTCCACATTTGTCTTCATCTCTTTTTATGTCGTTAGAAATTAATGTTCTAGAAATAGTAGATGGGTAGCTAAGCTCCACAGAATGTGAAAGAAATATTTTGTTGAAACTAAAAAAGTTATCTTAAAAACATGGGTAAAGGAGCACAAGAAATGGCAACGAAAATACTTCTTTGTTTATGCATTCCGCAAACACTGGACACAGAATTGATTGGAAATCACCAAAACTAGTATACAAGTCAAAAATCGAATAGGGTTGATTTATTTAGATAATACATTTATTTACAATTATATTTTGATAGTTCAATGTCTTGTCACTTCAAATATAAATGATTATATGGCATTATGCAGAAATGAAAACCTATTAAATGCATCTAGTTTCCAGAACTAAAACAAGATAAACTGCCATTTGCTTTCACACATGTTTTCGACTCACAATGCAGTTCAATAGTTGGTTGGTAGTCGTACTATAGCGTGACGACCCTATTGGATCATGTGCACTTCAACCAAAAAGTTCAATAGTGACAAGACATTGGTGCCGAAAACAATCTATATATCTTTGTCGACATATTTAAATATAACAGCATTGTGTCAATGTGATTTAATCAAAGAAAACTAGGTAAAGAACTTAAGAAGTCGTCTTTAAAACATGGCTTCATAAAAAATGTTTTTGAAATTACGTGGAATATATTTTCTTGTCGTTTTATACTATTTAAATATGATTTATTACCAGGAATTGCCCAAAAAGGTATGTTTGATACATATAAAAGAAACGGTTTATATTAACCTAAATTGCGGTACCTGGCAAAAATGCCCTTTGAAATTTATGTTTGACAACAGAAACCATTCAAGACTGTCGCTTAACATAAGAAATCCGTTTAAAGTTCATACTGACAAATTTGGCCCACGTGCTTTTAAGAGCATCACTGCATGCAATTACAACAAAGTTTGTGAAAACCACAAAAGTAAATTATACAAAAATATTAAAAACGTTTTTTAATTAACGTCAGAGAAAATATATTGTACAAGTGAAACCAATTTGTTTTTGATATTTTCTACAATACCAAAGACAATCAGTAAAGATCTAATTATATTAATACCACCTAGTAATAAGAAGGTCTCGGTCAAACCCCATATTTTCTCTAATCCCATTTGTTAAATCTTTTCTAACACAACTTTGGAAATTTGAATCAAATAACTTTTTCAACACTTCTATAAGTTTTCATTCAAATGTTACAATACCTCCGAGATTATCTTTCAGTAATTACATCTCAACGTAAAATTTGGGTAAAAACCAGAACTCGCGATACTTTTTACCTATTGCAATCCTTGTCGCTAGATTATATGGCAAACACATATATTTTACTCTAAATAGTAGTTTTAACACTAGACATCATTTTTAAATTATAAAATACTTTTGCCAGTGTTTCTTATAATTTAGTGTACTCTCTCTTAACTTATTGTTATTTATGTTAAGTTCAAAAGAGTTGAATCCTATAAAAAATTAAATTAATTTCAGATAAAAAAAATTCTAAGCATGTAGCTTATGACTATATTATACAGTAAAAACTTATTGTAACTTCTGGTTTTAAATTAAACAATTCAAATGATATATACGAAGATTGTAAAAAAAAGACGAAACTTCAATGTTGAATGTCTGTTAAATGCTTGTTGCGTGTCGCTGTAACAGGCCGCATGTTTAGGAGAACCTCACTCTTCCATTTGGGTTGCTAACTGGCAGCTCAGAGGATAGAAGGTGATACATTCATATACATTTTTTAGTGGTTGGGGGTCGCCTAGATCCTAGTCTCAATGATCCTGTAGGATAAAGACTATAAACAGATAAACCAACCAACCAATAATATATGTTTGTTCTCTTGGAATAATGGTGAATGTTTAATATCCATTTGTATCACCAAATTAAACTACAATACATCACACAATGAATCATAACCTTCATTCAGTTTGTAATGTAAGACAAAGTGGTGAAAATGAACTCCATTGAAAGTCAGTCGAAGTTTTCAAAAGTGAGTTCATTGAATTTAAATCAACGCCGCCTCTACTACATGCCTTTCACATGGAAATCCCCAGTTACACAATACGTTCTCGACCCATCTATTCTTGGTAAGGTATTAACTTTCTTGTCGTTCGATCAATGTTAAAATAATTGATCTATGATAAACAAAGTTGGTCAGAGATGGAGAAAAGTTAGGTCGATATCACGTTATGGTTTGTATTTATGCTCCCAGTTGAGTTTCCAATGTTTATTTGTAATAGTGAAAATTGATGGCAAGTAAGTACGGTGCATGTGGTGAAGTCGGCGTCGGTTAAGCCCGGTTGAAATTGACCCCTTGCTGGAAAAATTATTTTCCTTCCTGAGATTATTACAGCTTGAAAGTTTAGTTCTTGGATAGGCTGAGCAGCGCAAGTCTTGCAAGAATTTTGATGTTAAGATTTATATTTCAGTTTCAATTAAACAAATCATTATTTTTAGTTTTTCTAACAACCGAGTTTTTATTATTAAAATTAAGTTCGATTTATTTTCATAAAAAAATAACCCATCACGATATGAAAACATTGATACCATATGAATTCAACTTCTTTTTAAAAAGTTGATTAAGACCAAATCAATTTGCTGAATCATGCAGAAGTTGAGGTGTGATCTCACCGACTTTTCCATTGCGTAATGTCTTCCTGTTTTAAAATTAAGACACTGTATTCCACAACCTGGCAATACGATGTGATTTTGTCATGAGTATCATCACTAACGAATAATACTTCTCAATAATTGGATGTTATTAATTTTTTCTGGAAGAGCTTGCGCAGTATTTGAGAACATGTGAAGAAATTATTTCGATTTTTATCAAAGAAAACATTTTATACAAACATAATAACATGTATTTATTTTATTGTTTCCAAAATATAATGTATTAAATTATAATTCTGTTTATTTTGAGAAAAATATGTTTTAAAACGTAATAAATTTAATTAATTATTTCTGAAGCCTTTTATTACAAACAAAAACATTTGTCAGACGCCATTTTTCTCTTTTTCCAAATGAAATCATCGCCCTCGAAATTCGAATACATTTTAAATGAAAACAAATCAAACACATTTAAACTTTTTAATTAGCCTTAAAAGCAGAAAAATGCCACTGGATTGAAAAATAGTTTACTGACGAAACAAAAACATTTCAATTGTTCATCTCTTATGACAAAAGGTAATAATAAAGGATAATTTTGTGATCGAGTAAAAAGCTGTATAAATCGAAACTTACGGCTGTCGAGTACCTATCAATACTTTGTCGTTCAATTATATGGCAACTTATTATTTTCACCCTACAATTAAAATTAACTATGTTTTATTCACATTTTTCTCACTCTCTCACCGTTTTTCGCATTATTTCATACGTTTAACCGTATTTTCTTCTCATTTTGCACGTTCTCACTTATTTTTATGTTATATCTTACGTTTAACCGTATTGCATTCACATTTTGCTCGTTCTCTCTCGATTTGTATGCTATATCTTACGTTTAACCGTGCTTTATTCATATTTTGCTTGTTTGCTCTCAATGTATGACGTCATACCTTACCTAAGTAACGTCATAATTTCAAATAGAACTTAGGTTAAATATAATAGTATTTAAGTAAACTTTAGCACTACTGTAATCCACCAAACAAAACCTAAACTGACCTTGTTCCTTAAATGGTGTTTGTTGGCCACCGAAAACCATTTGAGGAGCAAATTCAAGTTAGGTTTTGTTTGGTGGGTCACGATAATGCTTAAGTTTACTTTAATACTAGTTTATTTACCCCAAGTTCTATTTTAAAAAAAATGACGTCACTTGGGTAAGGTATGACGTCATAAAATTGGAAGCAAACACGGTTAAACGTAAGATATAACAAACAAAGTAAAAACGAACGATGAATTTAAATCAACGCCGCCTCTACTACATGCCTTTCACATGGAAATCCCCAGTTACACAATACGTTCTCGACCCATCTATTCTTGGTAAGGTATTAACTTTCTTGTCGTTCGATCAATGTTAAAATAATTGATCTATGATAAACAAAGTTGGTCAGAGATGGAGAAAAGTTAGGTCGATATCACGTTATGGTTTGTATTTATGCTCCCAGTTGAGTTTCCAATGTTTATTTGTAATAGTGAAAATTGATGGCAAGTAAGTACGGTGCATGTGGTGAAGTCGGCGTCGGTTAAGCCCGGTTGAAATTGACCCCTTGCTGGAAAAATTATTTTCCTTCCTGAGATTATTACAGCTTGAAAGTTTAGTTCTTGGATAGGCTGAGCAGCGCAAGTCTTGCAAGAATTTTGATGTTAAGATTTATATTCAAAATTCCAAAGAATTATTTCAGTTTCAATCAAACAATTCACGATTTTTATTTTTTCTAACAACCGAGTTTTTATTAGTAAAGTTAAGTTCAATTTATTTCCATAGGAAAATAACCCATCACGTTATGAAAATATGGACACAATATGAATTAAATTTTTTTAAAAGTCTGTTGAGATCAAGTCAGTGGGCTCAATCTAGAAGAAGTTGAGGCGAGATCACTTACTTAAGAGACTGATTTTACAACTTTGCTTTGCAACGTCATTATGTCATGAGTATCATTACTAACGAATAATACTTCTCAATAATCGAATGTTATTAATTTGCTCTGAAAGAGCCTGAACAGTATTTGACAACATACGAACGATTTATTTCAATTTTTATCAGAGAAAACATTTTATACAAGCAGAACAACATTCATTTTTGTTATTATCTCCAAAATGAAATATTATAAATTATAATTTTGCTTCTTTTGAAAACAAGAAGTTTTAAAACGTAAAAAATTTCAAACAATTATTTCTGAAGCCTTTCATTACAAAAAAACATTCGTCAGACGCCATTTTTCTCTTCTTCCAAGTATTACCATCGCCTTCGAAATCCGAATACGGCTTAAATGAAAACGTTTAAACTATTCAATTAGCCTTAAAAACAGAAACATGCATCTGGATTGAAAAATAGTTTGCTGACGAAACTAAAACATTTCAAGTATTTAATCCTTAAATACTATATTTGTGTTCTAAAGGAATAATCTTTAACTTCATGTTTCATAAAATGTTTCATAAATTTAGCCTTAAGACACTTTCTTTCTTCACTATGAAGAGTTAAAAGAAGCAAGTAAAATATTACATGATAAATGTTTCATAGCAGTTAGCTTTAAAAATTAATAAGATAAAAAACATTCTGTTTACCAATAAATAATAGTAAACAAAACTCTAATAGGGTTGATTTATTTGGATAATACATTTATTTATCAATATATTTTGATAGTTCGATGTCTTGCCGTCTCATTGACCCTGAAGGGTGTAAAAGGACTTTAAACAGATCAACCAACCAATGTCTTACCACTTCAAATATGAATGATTATATGGCATTATGCAGAAATGAAAACCTTTAAATGCATTTATGTTCCAGAACTAAAATAAGATAAAGTCGCATCTGCCTTCACACATGTTTTAGACTCTCAATGCAGTTATAGACGACCCTGTTGGACAGGGTGATGAAAAATATGTTTTCATTTTAAAGAGGACGTTCGTTTTTGATCGGTTTCGTTTGTTTTTAAGCTTTCATTGCAGAAAAAGGCCACTTCGGGCTAATTTTTTGGTTGAGAGAGGACGAAAAAAATTCTTGAAGGACAAAAAAACCCTGGTTGGATCATGCGCACTTCAACTAAAAAGTGCAATGGTGACAAAACATTGGTGCAGAAAACAATCTAAATATTTATTTAATTAAGAAACCTGGTAAACATATATTCGCAGACTTAACTGGCTTGACGACCAATTGGTAGACCTGATGAAATGTCGGTATGTATACACAGCCTTAAGGGATGAGGTTTTTAAACGAAATGCTTCTTGCGTGTCGCTGTAACAGGCCGCATGTTAAGGAGAACCTCACTCTTCCCTTTAGGTTGCTAACTAGTAGCTCAGAGGATTGGTGGTACCTTTATATACATATTTTAGTGTTTGGGGTCGCTTTAGATCCTAGTCTCAATGATCCAACAAGGTAGAAGAACTTTAAATAGATCAACCAACCAATCTATATATTTTTGTCGGCATATTTAAATATAACAATGTGTCAATGTGATTTAACCAAAGAACACTTGGTAAAGTCTTTAAAAATGGTTTCTTAGAAAAGTGTTTTTAAAACTACGTGGAATATATTTTTGCCGTTTTATACTATTTGAATATGATTTAGCTTACCAGGAATTACACGGAGAGGTCTACTTAATACATATAAAAGAAACTGTTTGTATTAACCGAAACTGTAGTACCTGGCAACAATATCTTTTGACATTTATGTTTGACAACAGAAACCCAGTGCTGCCAATTTAGCATTTTTAATGCTAGATCTAGCATTATTTCCAGCAGTTTAGCATTAAAAATTTGAATCTAGCATCTAGCAGGAAATCTAGCAGTTTTTTTTCAAAAAGAAAAAACCCGAAAAAGTACTAAATTATTGTTTACACCAATTCATGTTACATATTTTCTTTAAAATTCCAGTACTTTTTGTTTTCGTTTGCCAATTTCATTTAACTTTTTGTTTTGTTAGGTATGAACGAATTTTCTTTTCTTTGAAGTTAGGCCTAAGGGTTCATTAATCGTTCTCTCTAAAAGTTGGCAGCATCTTTAAGTGCCTCAGTCTTTGAAACCACTCCGTTGAGGAAAGATGTACCGATGGATGTTGTTTTAATTATATTTCTTCAAACAAACGAAACTTAAATTTTGTTTAATTCATATTTGTAATTTTTCAGAATGTTGAAAATAAGTTGTATACAAATTAAAAGTTCAAATAAATATAGATATAAATATATAAATGAAAAGCCGCTTTGTATTGTGGGTGGGGCGGTTACTTCGTCTACCGCGTGACGTAGGGGCGGAGCTATTGAGGAGGGTGTGGAGCTAGCGGGGGAAAGTCTTGTGTAAAAGTGCGTTCTTTAAACTACTGGGTTGTTCCTTATACTGTGTCAATGATCCAATAGGGTAGAAGGACTTTAAACAGACCAACTAATCAACCTAAACATGGCAATGTAAGCAAAATGAGAAGAGGATCAATCCAACTGTGGAACAATCTATAGCCGTAATTTAACCGACTTTTCTCCACATTCAATTAACTTTTCCGAATTCAATTGCGTCTTTGCTGTGTTTTAAAATAATTTTTTAATTCAAAACGCATCACAACGAGTTAAAAACACAGGATTGTTCGTCATAATTCTAGTACTAAACACAGGATTGTTCGTCATAATTCTAGTACTAAACAACGTATGAATCTAATTTTAAACATACCTCAACAAGTGGAACAATTTCCTTAAATGAGGCCTTTTTTGTTTTACATTTTCAGATCTTTCATGATTAAAAACATCCAGTATATATTTGTAATGAATGATTTATTGTTTTAAAAAAAACATTTTCACCAGTACGCTATATAAAAAAACAATATCACCGTTTTTATAGATATTTATAATCAGGGTGTCAAAAAGTTTTTTTTCTCAAAGAAATAAAAACACAACTGCATCGTAGCTAACCTGCAAAGATTTCTAAAAATGTACGAAAATTTCAGGTATAAATCATTTTATCCTTAAATTCCATTGTTGGTAACCTCTAGATAAAACAATTTTTATAAATGGTTTTAAACACTTGTATTTTGGGCTATCAACCTTAATTTGGGATTTATAAACATAATTCTTTGTAAACATTTCGTATAAAGAATCTTTGATGCGAAAGTGTTAGCACTTACCCGCCTGCAAGCACCGTCACACATTAGAAACCCAAATGTCGAATGTCAATCTACCATAGTTTTTTATTCAAATGAAATTCTTATGTATGTAAAATGGTATAGCTACCATAATAGTGGTTTTAAAAAATCTAGAAATGAACTTCTTTAATTATATTTAAACTTTTTTGAAAGTGTTTTTTTAAACAAATATCTATTAAATAATTCATATGTTGTAATTTCTCATAATGCCTGAATAAATTTGAATGTCTGCTAAATACTTTTTAGTTAAATTTATCATTGTTATTTAAAATATTAGCCTACTTGGGATTTAAAAACACATTTCTTTGTAAATATTCTAGATAAATATAATTTATTATTCAAGATAACATTTTTTTTATAATTACATTAATAAATATATTTGTTATCAAAATATATGTAGCCTAGAATCATATCATGATCGATCTACGCTGTAGGTGTAGGATGACATACCCTACATTATTTTATTGTTTAAAGTTCTTATTTATTATTTTTCATTACCTATAATAGCCTAAATGTTAAAACAAAAATAATTATTTGTCAATGTGGTACAATTTTCATTGATCCAAATATTGAATTGAATGAAAATATTGGCTACAATTTGAATTCAAAAAAGTGAATTGAATTCAAAAAAGTCGGTTGAGATCAGGCCTTTAGAACAATTTCTTAAATGGACATTTAAGTTTTGTTTTTACATACAGTATAACTTAACATATATAAGCAAAAAACTTGAATTACCGGTATGGATAATTCAGCATATTATTTTTGTTTATAAATATTTCTTAAATAAATTTATGTGATTCTTATTGATATACAAATTAAAGATGTTTAAATGCATGTTCAAACAAAATATCTCATTTCTCAGTTTCTTTCTTTAGACGTGCTTGTTCATTTTTATTTTTACTTCATTTTTTGTTGTTCTTACATTAAACGTTTTAATTGCAACTGTAATGGTTATTTTAACACTTTTATATTCCAATGTTTTGTCAACTGTGAAATTATTTGAAATATAAAAATAAATAATTCAATCCCTTTATAGCTGAAATGTTTGTATTTTACTTTATTTCGGTTTCAATTGTTTCACAAAATAACTTTTCGTCTATTAACAAAATATATTTTGGGTTGTTTGGCTTAATTAATTAAATTCTGAAATTTGTCGACTTGATGTGTTTGTTGAAGAAATTTTTATTTTGTTATTATTGAAGATTTTCATTAAATTAAAACTAGAACTGATTTAAAAAATAGAAATAAAATTTAAGTTTTTGAAATAATTTTTATTCATTTTTAACTCACCATTTCTTTTGTGATTCCATTCCTCGCCAAAGCCGATGCTTGTATACTGAAACTAAAACATTTCATTTTTTAGTTTTTAATTTAATTAAATTACTTTAACTAAAATTTAGTTTTTTAGTTTCACTTTAACTAAATTACTAAAACTAAAACATTTAGTTTTTTAGTTTCACTTTAATTAAATTACTGAAACTAAAACATTTAGTTTTTTAGTTTCACTTTAATTAAATTACTGAAACTAAAACATTTCGTTTTTTAGTTTCACTTTAACTAAATTACTAAAACTAAAACATTTAGTTTTTTAGTTTCACTTTAATTAAATTACTG
>JARUHE010341879.1:0-10431 GCA_031471125.1 Archaeomysis grebnitzkii | reverse complement strand
ATAATAATAACATAAAAATAAATTCTCGCTGTCAAATCATATTTTTTTAAATTCAAACTTAGTTTTAGTCTCCATCAACATTTGTGGTTTCCAAGACTCTTAAACATTTCCTGATTTGGAAGCAACTTCCGTCGTCTTGAAGAATCTTGAATAATCTTGAATAGTCTTGAAGAATCTTGAAGAAACTTGTTTCCAAAGTTGGCCAAGTGTTTGAAAGCCTTCGCCTCTTTTTCCAAGGACTTGGATTGCTTTAAGAGGCTGTAATCTGGTCTTAATGGAATCTGGGCGAGTTAAAAATCGAGGCACAAATCCAATATATTGATGAGATCATTTATTGTTCGGTCAATATTGAACAACGATTTGTCTGGGGCCACTCAGCCCTAATATTTGCAAAATGGTGGATAAAGGGGAGAAAACTTCAACCAAACAACTATTCGCTGATTGGTCCACACAATCAATGTTTTTCTCAACAACGCTCTGGTTGGCTGAGAGGCGTGGCTCAAACAAAGAATCAAATCTAGATTCCTGTTCAACCAATCAGAGTGCGTGTTTAAGAGAGGTGGGCGTGGTTATAAACAGTATTAAAAAGCTCTTAAGTATGCATCCGTTGGTTGAGGATTCATTATCAAAGTTGGTCTTGTGTCGATCGGACCTAAGTGGTGAAGTGAAAGTTCTCGTCATGGACACCGTGTGTGTCAGAGCGTCTTCCGCTTCTCCTCCCGTCTCCCTTGTGGCTCCCGTCGCAGTCAAGCCTTCCATGTTGGGCGACTCATCCGGCCAACTCATAAACCCGGCGGTTCTTGAGCAACAGCGGCTGCAGCAACTCTACCAACTGGCCCTGGCCGAACGCATCCGCCTGGCCTCTACTTTCAACTTCCAGCGACCGCAGTTCCAGATCGACAACATGGGTTTGACCAGCTTCAGCCAAGGAGGACACCACATGATGCACCATCAAGGACTGCAACACAGCCAACATGTTGCCGCGGCGGCGGCAGCTGCAGCAGCTGCTAGCGGCTTTCCTGCCGCATTGTATCCCTACCGACTGGTGGATCCTCGGGCCTTGTACCGCGTGCCGGAGGAACCCAAACCCCAGCACAGCTACATCGGTCTGATTGCTATGGCAATCCTCAGTTCGCCAGATGTCAAGTTGGTTCTCAGTGACATTTATTCTTACATTTTGGAGGGCTACGCATACTTTAGGACAAGAGGACCCGGCTGGAGGAACAGCATCCGGCATAACTTGTCCCTCAACGACTGCTTCATCAAGGCCGGAAGGTCGGCAAACGGTAAAGGACATTACTGGTCTATCCATCCGGCCAATTTAGAAGACTTCCGGCGGGGAGATTTCCGGCGCAGGCGCGCCCAAAGAAGAGTGCGCAAACATTTGGGCCTCGCCGTCGACGACGACTCCTCACCAGAACCACCACCACCATCACCCACACCGGACCAGGTGTCCGACATTGCTACTGCCACCGCCCTCGCCGGAAACGACGCTCGGCCCCTCACCGTCGCCCACCCGCCAGCCTTGGTTGCAGCCAGGAAGCGGCAGTTCGACGTTGCGTCACTTCTTGCGCCGGACGACCGCGACCAAATGCTCAAAGCACGGCGCCGTCTCCTGAAGATTGAGGCGCCGGATCCGGTCGAAGAGCTGGACGTTGTGACCGCAGCCACAGAATCGCCGCCATCACCTCCCTCGCCGGAAGATGCGGTCCGGACGGTGCCGTGGGCGGTGCTTGGTTGGCCCCGGCCTCCCTGGACCCTCCTCACCCCCCCGCAGGATGACCCCGATGGGGGGGAGGGAGGACAATGACCCGCCGGCGTCGTGTGTCTGCCGTGAATAATCTTATTTTCATTCTGTACATTTGTAAATTTTTATAAATATAAAAAACTTTCCAAGTTTTTATTGGCTAATCATAATTTAAATAAAAACCTTAAAAAGTTCTAAACAAAAATGTTTCAAAAATGTATTGGCTAAAATAATCAAACAATTCTAATAAAAAAGTTTCAAACTTTTATTGGCTAATGATAAAAATTAATATAAATAAAAAATATTTAGTTATCTTAACTGGTTTTGTACATTTGTAAATTCTTTTTTAAATTGTCTAAAAATTCAATTATTTATTAGCTACATTAATTTAAATAAAAAATATTAAATTTTATACAATTCTAAAGACTTATTATTTAAATATAGAAATCTAGTTCATGTTTACAAATATTTAAACAGAATAGTTGTAAATATTTTTGATTTTGTAAAACCATTTTTGATTTGTAAAATCATTTTAGTTTTGTAAAATATTTTTGATTTGTAAAATATTTTTGATTTGTAAAATCATTTTTGATTTTTAAAATCATTTTTGATTTGTAAATTCATCATTTGTCATCTTTTTTTGTTTCACACTTTTTATTCTACTTCTTAAAAAATTATTGCATAATCCAAAATAGATATTCCTGTAAACAAACTAATATATGTAAAAACTTTAAATTTGTGTATATGTAAAATGTGTAAATAGTTTCAACGTTATTCTCTACAGACTAATGTCATGCAATAACAAAAATTAAATAATATATTTTAAAAATTTAAAAATATTAAATTTAAACACGATTTGTCAAAACTAAGATTTCGTAAAATGAAACATTTAATTGTGATCGTTCATTTGCGTCATTTTTAATCTATTATCGCGATTTCAAACATACTTTTTTGTTGATTCAATCAATATTTTGTGATTTAATAAAATCGTATCACATTGATACAATGTAATACGCTATTGATTGAATCAACACAAAATTGGAGGTGAAATCACGCCATATATTAAAATATTAAGGTTTTAAGAAGAAGTAAATGTTACGCAAATTAATTTTATGTTCGGCTCAAAAATATTTTAGTTTTTAAATTTCTAAATTATTTTTAACTACAATCGTAATTCAATTTGTTTTGTTGTACAGTTTTAGAAATAATAACCTATACTTTTGTGTTATAACAACAATGATAGACTTTAATCAATCAATGCGTAAATATTTGACTGTAGTGTTTAATAACAGTAACATGAAATAAATCTACGGCATTTGAACGCCTCAATACATTTATTACTTTTTTCAATTATTTGTTCAATAATTTTGTTTTGATTATTTTAAAAAATTCAATAGTTTATTTAATATAATAATAGTTTAACAATATTAGCTCCGTCATTTATAAGTTTTTAAAATTCTATGTTAGCAAAATTTAAGTTTTTTGTTTTTATAAGCAATAATTTAAGAACGAAAGCTCAATAATAATATCAAATAATATTTTCTAACGGAAATAAATAAATTATATGTTTCATAATAATTTCGTTTTACTTCTGTAACCAGTTCATTTATTAAAGGAGATAAGGACCCTATAATAATATAATAATAGTTTGTATTATGGAAAAGCTAAAAAAAAATTTTGTTATTAATATTGTTTTGATACCTTCGTTTTTAATGTAAATTTGAAAAGTTAACATAGCTGAAGATAACTTTTAGAATATTTATATTACAAAATAGTTCGTACTAAATATATTTATTTATAACTTAGAATTAATTATATAATTTTGTTTTTTTATTGATTTTATACAGGAACATTGATAAATTGAACGGTCTATATATTACTTAGCTATATATTGTACACAAATTATATTTTTATTTACAAAAACTAAAGGTTTTACAATTTATAATTTTATATTATAGGTTTGCATTTAAATATTTATGTGTATGTTTGTATTTTTTTTGCTATAAAAATATTGATACCTGTAAACAAACAACCCCATTAGAAAATTTAGCGACTATAGTAAAAGAAAAGAAAAATATATTTGTTTATGAAAGTTTTAGATATTACAAAATTTAATGAATACGAGTTGAATGTTTTTTAATACAAATATATGTATATGTACATGTACAGTATATGTATATGTATATGTATATGTATATGTATATGTACATGTACATGTACAGTATATTTATTTACATAAATATGTAGGTGTGTATATAACATATAAATATATATATTCTTGTATAAATAGGCATTAGTTCATTTTTCAGACCTAAATTATTAACCATGACACTATTTTGCTTTTTCATGTTTTGTTATAAAAATGTTCCATTATTTTACACTTCTTTTTATATCTTTTGTTAATTCAGTAAAACCAATCATTCCATTATTTATTTCCATTCTTAAATATGTATTAAAAATTGAATAGTTTCTTTTTTGAACTTACAACATTTTTAATTTTATAATTGTTCATTTGAACTAAGATACCAGTTTAAAAGTTCTGCAAAAAAAAACTAACATTAAAGTAAATATTTTTATATTTAAAATATTAGGCTATAGTAAAATAATTGTTTTAATGTTATAATTTTTTTGCAGATCATAAACTGATATCTTGGTTGAAATGAACAATTTTAAAAATTGTCAAAACTATAACTTAAAGAAAGAAAGAAATATAAAGTTTGTGATAGACTTTGCTAAAATTAAAAGGGCGACCAGATAATAAACATTAAAAATATTAATCAATTATAAACAAAATTCTAAAACTATTGAATGAAATTTCCTTTAAATTTCAGCAACTGTAGAATTAGTTAAACAAAATGGTTTACTGGATTACTTCTTTCAAAAGTAGAATGAAATATGAACCAACGATTAAACATTATAAAACTAGTATGAATTTATGAATCTACATTTTTTTCTCATTAATTTAAAACAAATCAGAAATAAGATATGCAACTGAATTTATATATTGTAGAACAAATACTAATTTGCCGACTGCAATGTACAGACAGAAAACCATATCTAAATACAACTTAAAAATATAGAATAATTTTGAATACATTTTGTAATTACGGCATAAGATTCAATTTAACAATATTTATTTATATTTCTTGATTTTCCAACATAACTTAAGAATATAAATTGTGGAAAAAACAATGGTTTTATTTTTTCAAAACATATTACACATTTTGATAACCATTTTTAAATACAATATTGTACTTTTTGATGAATGAAACTTTATCAAAAAATGTAAAGCACAAATGATGACTTGATTGAAACTTTTTAAGTTTATTTATAAAACATAAATTAGTTTCTGCAAATCTCAACTTTTTAGCATTGTTCAATAAATTTATTTTTATTTAAACTAAATAAAAATAAACATTTTAGAACAAATCTGGTTGTCTATTATAGTTGTGTTCTCGATAACATTGTGTCTGTGATTTAAATCAAGAAAATTTGATTTAAATAAAATGTAAAGCATTGTGTCTATGTGATTTAAATCAAGAAAGGTTGGTTTCAATCAAGAAAAATGCGATCGAGAATACGATTAAGTTGAAAACAAACATACACACATGAACCATATTTGTTGGTCTATTTACATAACCTTTTCAAAGGCTTTTTAATATTGATGAAAATATTGTTTAATTTCTTGCAATTAAGAAAAATAAAAATAGTTTCTGTTTAAAAGAGTTTAAAATTAGTAACGTTAAATTCGTCACCAAGTTATTGTTAGTGTTACCCATGCCATTGTTGTTGCCGCATTAATTATTCTAACGCAATCATGATTTTAAGTATTTATTTATTTGTTTATGATTTATTTTTTTGAGATAGAATCTGGTTACTTAATTACCAGAATATTAACCAACCTCAAAGTATTTTAAGTAATTAATTTACCGAGAAATAATGAATTGAAAAAATAAATATAAATCCATCTTTAAAAAGATTAAACTTTATTGTATTGGAGAAAAAAAAATTTGTTATTTGAACTAAACATTTATTTCATTGTTTTCATATATAAGAAACATTGTTTGGTTGTTTTTAAATATAACCTTTAATTCATTTTTTCAAATAAAATTTCTATTTCGTTTTTAAATAAAAAATAATCATTGTTTTTTAACAAAAAACATAATTTTTTTAAGTAAAAAACATAATTATTTTTAAATAAAAAACATAATTATTTTAAATTTAAAAACATAATTATTTTTAAACAAAATTTTCATTTTGTTTTTTCAAATAGAATTTTTTAGTTTTTAAATAAAAATAATCATTATTTTAATTAAAAAATATAATTGTTTTTAAATAAAAAAACATAATTATTTTTAAATAAAAACAATTATTTTTAAATAAAAAACATAATTGTTTTTAAATAAATAAAAACAATTATTTTTAAATAAAAAACATAATTGTTTTTAAATAAATAAAACAATTATTTTTAAATAAAAACATAATTGTTTTTAAATAAAAGATTATTTCAACTTTGCTTAAGAAAATGTAAAAATTGACCCAAGTGAAATGTTTGTCATGAAGGAAATTTTTAGTTTTTTTCATCATTTCTACACAAAGTAACTCCAAAAAAATTCCGCTGAATTGCAGTTTTTTCTTTGCTATTTTATTTTTTTAAGGTTTTGTTTCCTAAACAAATGTTTTGTTTTGTAAATCTAGATTGAACAATGGAAGTTAATCTTGGAAATACATTTCACAATGACGCAGCGTTTATTTTCATTTATTCTTCAATATAAATTTTAAGCAACAACAAACTTGAAAATTATTTCAGCTATTTTATTTCAAATCTTTTATAATAATGGAAAAAATATTTTGTTTAAAAATTTTAAGCAATTTTTTATAATTTCAACCTAATTTTAATTATTTCAAAATGTTTTTATTTAATTGTTTTTAGCTTTGTTTAATAAAACATTAAATTATAAATTTCGAAGTTCGTGCTTAACAATCTAGAAAAACATTTTATTAGATAATGAATAAAAAACTTTGATAACAATATACATAATATATACTGTATATAATATTATATAACAACATTTAATATGTTCTAACATATAATAACATAATAATATAGAAACTTGTATTATTGATAACTTATTAATGTTGAACTACATTAGTTCATTTTTATATCATATTCTATGGGAAATTATAAATTTATATTCAAACATTAATTTTGTGTTGTTATCATTTTATTTTTCTAAATAACTTGATTGAAAAATATTTTTTCTTTAATATTTTTCAAGATAAATATTTTAGTATATTGAACCAATAAACTTTTACTTTAATTTACTATTACAATATTTATATTATTATTTATTATTGGTTTACATTCATTATTGTATTTGTATTTATTTTTTATGTTTGATGCTTTTTATATTTATTATTTTTTTTATTTGTTATTTTTTTATATTTATTATTTTTTGCATTTATTTTTTTTTAAAGTTTTTTTTTATATTTATTATTTTTTTATATTTTTTTTTATATTTATTTTTATATGTATTATTTTTATATGTATTATTTTTGGCCGCTTGAAAATAATTTATATTGAGTGTCACTTGCAAGATTTTAAATATCAACTTTTTAAAAATAAAATTCTATGTTTTAAAAAATCTTAAAACTTATCATAGTTTGCAATAAAATGGTTTAATTGACAAAATCTTATAACATAGTATTATAAAATTATAATATTGTAAAATTATAACATTGCAATGTTATAACATTATAATTTTATAATTTTACATTATTAAAATGTTATAAAAAATCATAAAACATTGAATACTATTTTCAAACAATTGCATTAATGATAATTTATTATTCTTAAATGCACAACAATTAAAACAATTCTAATTCTATTTTATTTCAAACATTTGCAACAATATTAGAAAATAAATTAAACTAAATATTAAGTTTTATAATATTTATAATAATAATAATAATGTTAATAATAATCATATTAATAACATTTAGTTGTACAGTTATTTATGAAAACTTTAATCCCCGCCTCAACGTACAAAACGCATCTCACATTAACGTTTTACATACAATAACTTCGGATTAACGACACTTCATAATTTATTTATTGAAGGTAGAGCTTTTTTGCATATCTTGTTTGCCCTGCCACTTTTGACACACTTTTGAAAAACGGTATAATTGTCACCTTTTAAATCTATTAACCACTGTACGTTAGCGTCTTGTTTTAACGATACTATAACGTACATCTCATTTACGTTAAAATGGGGATGACCTGCATAGCTAATTATGTTTTTTTCAATTTGTAAATTCTTTGTTTTTAAACGTTTGTGTTTTCAAATTGTTCTTGAGGTTATTCTATTATTATTATCATGCTATATACTAGTATACTATTGGAAAACAACCTCATCATGTTGAGAATACTGTTCATATACCAAAGTGTTTTATTATCTTTATTATTTTTGCTGATATATATTTTTTTTTGCTATTGTGTTACTGTTTTTGCTATTATGTTACTGTTTTTGCTATTTTGTTACTGTCTTTGCTAATATCTTATTACAATTGAAGCATTCCATTTTATATGCATGTGTTCATCCAAACAGTAATTTTACGAATTAGCGAAGTTAAAACCAACAAAGTTGTTTTCAGGTCAAGAATAGTTTTGATCTCAGCATCTCAAAAGATTTTTTTATTTTAATATGTTTAAAAGTATCTTTAAATACAAAATAACCTTCAAGTTTTTATTTGTATTTTCAGCCTTTTTAATGTAAAAAAATATTGTTTCGTTTTTGTTGTTTAACTGTTTTAATATAAAACAATTGAATATTTTTCTATATTGTTATTCGTAACTTTGTTGCAAAGTTAAACAAAGTAATTATTTTAATAATAGCTGTGAAAGTCAATAAAAATAATAACAATTAAAATAATTAAAACATTAATCGTAATTATAATTATCATTATAAATTATAGTTATAATTAGAAATTATAATTATAATTAATTATTATAGCTAGACATGATTACGATAATGATAAACATTTTAATTATAAGGTTTGATTGTTGTTAATTATTCGATCATTTATTTTGCCATTTTGTATAAAAAAAATTATAAATTGTGATAAAAATAACAAAATTTAATTTCTTTCTTTTAATAGAAACTAAAACTAAAAATATGAAATCATTTTATTTTGCTAAAAAATATTTAATTTTGTTTATTTTGATAAAAACTGAAAACTAACCATATTTAATGTTGTTTATTTTGGAAAAAACTAAAAGTATTTAGTTTTGTTAATTCAAATAAAACTAAAAATTGAAAACATTTTGTTTTGTTTATTTCTTAAAAACTATAAACGAACAATATTTAAGTTTGTGTATTTAGGTAAAAACCAAAAATATTCAAGTTTTTATTCAAGTCAAAACTGAAAACATTTGGTTTTGTTTATTTCTTAAAAACTAAAAACATTTATTTTTGTTTATTTCTGAGAAACTAAAAACATTTATTTTTGTTTATTTCTTAGAAACTAAAAACTAAAAACATTTATTTTTGTTTGTTTCTTAAAAACTAAAAACTAAAAATGTTTAATTTTGTTTATTTTTTAAAAACTAAAAACATTTATTTTTGTTTTTTTCTTAAACACTAAAAAATAAAAATGTTTAATTTTGTTTATTTCTTAGAAACTAAAAACTAAAAACATTTGTTTTTTGTTTATTTCTTAAACACTAAAAACTAAAAATGTTTGTTTTGTTTATTTCTTAAAAACTAAAAACATTTCGGCCTCATAAAACTGATCAAACTGACATTTGCTCATCCGATTAGATCCCTGCGGACCGAACAGTGTTGCTTGAGGCAAAAGATAATTTCTCTTTATCGAATTAATATTTCCTCACTTGTACTTCTTCCCTCTCTCCTTTTATTTATATTCCTTTTTTC
Organism: Archaeomysis grebnitzkii; assembly: GCA_031471125.1. Classification (NCBI taxonomy): domain Eukaryota; kingdom Metazoa; phylum Arthropoda; class Malacostraca; order Mysida; family Mysidae; genus Archaeomysis; species Archaeomysis grebnitzkii. Next base: position 750 of record JARUHE010341879.1, on the reverse strand, counting down.
CTTTATTATTTCCTCTCTCCTTTTTTATCTATTTCTCTTTCTTTTTTTATTCTATCTATTCCTTTATGTCTCTGTTCTCTCTTTCATTTCTTCTTTCCGCTCTCTTTCTATTTTACTTTCATCTCTCTTTCAATGTATCCTTAAATCTATCTTTCAATTTTTTCTTTCCTCTCTTTCAATTTATTATTTCCTCTCTCAATTTATTCTTTTCTCTCTTTCAATTTATTATTTCCTCTCTCAATTTATTCTTTCCTCTCTTTCAATTTATTATTTCCTCTCCCAATTTATTCTTTCCTCTCCTTCCATTTAATATTTCCTATCTCAATTTATTCTTTCCTCTCCTTCCATTTAATATTTCCTATCTTCTTCTGTTCACTCTAAGGTGCAAAAACAGTAATCAGTTGTAACACACGCGTAATGTTAATTAAGTCGCAGTTAATTATCAACATTAATGTTGTTTATTACTTAGCAATCAACATTAATTACCAACATTAATGTTGTTTATTACTTAGCTATTAACAGTAATTATCAACATTAATGTTGTTTATTATTTAACTATAAACATTAATGTTGTCTATTACTTAGATATTAACAATAATTATCAACATTAATGTTGTTTATTATTTAACTATCAACATTAATATTGTTTATTATTTAACTATCAACATTAATATTGTTTATTATTTAACTATATATCAACATTAATGTTGTTTATTATTTAACTATATATCAACATTAATGTTGTTTATT
>JARUHE010341868.1:0-10431 GCA_031471125.1 Archaeomysis grebnitzkii | reverse complement strand
TTTTAGGACATTTCGGTATGTTTTTCAGCTATTTTTAGGTGTTTCATTAGAGGTAGTCTTTCCAAAATTTTACCCTATTTTCAGGTTACTGTGATACTATTGTCAAGTAATTTTGTTATTTGTTGACAATAAACTATTGTTTTTTCAGGCATAAGTTGGCATTTAATCCACTAATTTTGATCTAATTATTCTACTCCAAAATACCAATTGAAGGTAATTGTAATTTCTCTTCATTACAGTTGATATTGGGAAAAATGTCTCGCCTTAGCCCGTATGATCCCAACTCATTCTCACGTCCAGGTAATTTAATTATAATTTTTCTATTCATTTATTAAATGGAAAAAATGAGGCAGTTAATTCTTGAGGTTTTGGAGTGCACTGGATGTGTTGCTCTTACAGTGTGCCAAATACAATGACTTTGGAGTCCAAGATTTTATTTTGTCCTTCAAAACCAAAGGTTCTGCAATGAAAACTGAAATAATCTCAAAAATGAATAAGTAGATTTTGACATCCTGCTCTTACAATATCATTGGCATTGGCCCCTTAATTTATATAATCAATCTTACAATATCATTGTGAAGTTTTTGTTTGAAAAGTTACATCAATATTAATCAAACAAAAGTTGTTTTATTGTGACATTCCAATTAAAAATTCCTAATCATTATGACAAATTTTTTTTGTTGCTTTCTCACATACTCAATTTTCGGAAAATTTCCCTGATGCCGAAGAGTAATTATCATGTATGTTTATCATAGGTGTGTAGATAAACATAAAGCTTGTAATATCTAATTAATAAACATATATACAAGAAGTTTAGCTTAAACACCGTAATGGTAATAAATGTTTATTTTTCTTATGAATGATCAAAACAGTTGTTTCGCAACAACAACAATAACAATAACACATAATAATTACATAATTAACATCTTATCTTGGTATTACAATAGCTAGGATTTGCAAAAATCCAGCCTGGGTTGTTGATCAACAAAATACTTATTTAATACAGATATAATAATAATAGTTAGTATTAATAATTTAGTAATATTAATAATTAATAATTATTTTTTTCAAATATATTTATTTGATTGTTTAAATTTTGCAGAAAAAGTTTTGGTCAAACATACTCATCTGAAATGGAGAGTTAGTTTTGAAGATAAAATTATTTTTGCTGAGGCCGAGCTGACGATTGCTAGAGTTGATGTGAAGGCCACAGAAATTGTAAGTATCTGATGAAGTAATGTTTTTGAATTATTTGTTCTTTTATTTTCTTTTATATTAGTATTATTATTTTATATTATTTTATTTTGTTATTGTTATTATTTTATATTATTTGTTGGTGAATCTTAACAACGGCTACTGAAATGTACAACGGCATATTTTGGAATTCACAACTAGGCAGCGTATAATGGAATGCAATTGCAACTGATTATAAAAAAGTTTTTAAAATAATTTTTTTCCGAAAGTGTTAGAAAAGCTACAGAAACTCACCTACCCAACTCTCTCGTACATACAGTGTGAATATACAACTAAGTGAATTAATGGTGGATATACATTTTTGATGTATGTTATAACTAATTTAATATTGCATTTATTTCCATAATTTGTAGCTAAATGAACATATTTCACCATATTATAATTTTAACAAAAGTTATTTTTGAGAAAGATAATTTTTTAAATATCTTTATTTCAAATCAATTGAAAATATGATTTCACATTTTTTGCAGTGTTTCGGTGAAAACAAAATGTCTTAAAAATTTTCAAAATATCGACTGTTTCTTCAAAAAATTAAACATGTTTCATGTATATTTCTTTCAAGTATTAATTAATGCTTTAATTAAATGAACATTGTACATTAACCTACTAGTTTATTTAGATGAGTTTGAAATGAAGATTTTCTTGTTGGTTATATTTTTGCATAAGATGTGGTAATAAATAACCTGTGCTATACAGTTTCGTTCTTATGTAAGATAAACTTTTCTCTCAGATTTTTTGTTGAACTTTTTTTCATTTATTTATGAAAATTATAAAGCTTAGACACATTTTGACAGGTTTTGGACACAAATGATCTTGAAATCATAAGCATTAAAGAAAAAGAAACTGGAGAATCATTGTCTTACAAGCTTGCCGATAAAGTCCCACATTTCGGAGCCAAACTCGAAGTCTCTCTTCCTAAGTGTGAAGGACCAATGTAAGTAACTATCTCATTATTCTTGATAACTTAATAATTTATGGCATAAGGACTAACATTGAATTTAATCCTTATAAAATGTTTCTTTTCTTTCATAATATGCTTTAGATGGGTTCATACTTTTAGATCTTTCAATTAATTCTGCTTGATCACTATCCATAATTACTGTTCCAAATATATAAGAAATAAGTATTTGTCTGTTGGTCTTTCAGATGGGTTATTGTGGTCGAATACAAAACGACACCGACATGTTCCGCCCTGCAATGGCTCAAGCCCGAACAAACCGCCGGAAAGCGTCACAGTTACGTGTTCTCGCAATGTCAAGCCATTCATTGTCGATCTTTTCTTCCTTGCCAGGTGAAGCTTTTTCTTTAAGATAATTCCATTAAATAAATTGTGTTTAATTTTGCCAACATAAATGTGAATTAGGCTTTCATTGTGACTCTCCGCCATCTTTAAACTACATGAACAGTTGAATCTTATCCAAATTAATAACAGTAATATAATAATGTTAGTAATAATATAATGATATTTAAGTATTAAAATTATATTGAATTATTAAACTACATGAACAGTTGAATCTTATCCAAAAGTAATAACAATTTGTAAAACTAAATTGTTAGTTTCTTAAGTATAAAAAGGTTTATTTCCATAATCTACAAAATGTTTTTTATTTCATTGAAAATAATAAAAACAAAAAAAAGCTGAAGAAGGTGGTTGTCCCCCAAAAAGTATTTTTTTTATATTATTTTTAATGAAATGAAAAACATTTTTTAGATTGTGGAAATAAACCTTTTTATGTAATATAATAATATAATGATTTTTAAGTATTAAAATATTATTGAATTATTAAAATATTAACATCAACCTTGATTATATTACCCACATCAAGTACTCTTAAGAATATTCAGCCGACATATGGCTCTTCTTCTATACTGGGTAAGCTTAGCATGTTCAATTTCCCTATGAATAGCTTGGATAAGTCCAAATTAAATTTACTTACACAACATTCATTTATAGACTCGGGTCATCATTGCTATCTCATTAACATAAATTATTAGATCATGTGATCTGACAATAGCACAAGTGAGGTAAGCTCTGTTATTTGAATGTGGGTTACCTCACTTGTGCTATTGTTGATCCATGTGTGCTTTCACAAAAAATTGAGGATAGCTTGTGAGGCTAAAAATAGAAATTGCGGTAAAATAACGGTCAATGTCGATCTATTTAGGACACTCCGGCCGTCAAGATGACCTACAGTGCGAGCGTGGAAGTTCCGACCGGAGTTGTTGCTTTGATGAGCGCGTTGAGAAAAGGTGAAGAAAAAAATGGCGATAAAACCACCTTCAAGTAAGACTCGTGATTGTAGTAATTTTTTTTCATAATTATGATTGAACTTTATTGCATTTTATATATACTTGTTGTACCAATTAGATTTCCCTGAGGGGATGCATATTTTTGCAGCTGGTTGAATTTGGCACCAGGACCGGATGCTTAATTTACTTCTGTTCCTCCTCTTCAGCTCCTTCTTCTTTTCTGTCTACCTTCTTAATCTGTCTTTGTTTTCATACAGTGCTCTTTGCCTCTGCAGCTAATGTGCTGTTTAATATTCTATAATAATAATAAAAAATACCAATTAGATTACAATCGTAAATCTTGTGCAATCAAAAATATATTTGAAGCATATCTTGTTGGGATTTTATTCAATGTTTTTTTTAGGTTTGATCAACCTGTACCAATTCCTTCTTATTTGGTTGCTCTTGTCGTTGGTGACTTGGAAAGTAGGAAGATCGGACCTCGATCCCATGTCTGGTCTGAGAAGGAATTTGTGGACAAAGCTGCTTACGAGTTTGAAGAAGTAAGTTTTGAAAATCCTGTCCGAACTAATTATAATAAATGTATTTTTATAGTACAATTATAACAATAATTCTAATATAATTGTAAGAAGTATATTGTCCTACTACATTTATAATGCTAATATTAAGGTGTAATGATAATTATAGTAAATACCAGAATAATTTTTAGCAATTTCACACTTACAGCAAAATTCAAATCTAATTTTATTATATTCAGAAAATTTGCTTCACTATTTCATTGAAGCCTAGTTATAAACATGCAAATCCCTGATTCATCTTAATTTAAACACTCCAACAGACTGAAACTATGATCCAAGTTGCCGAATCAATTTGTGGACCTTACATTTGGCAACAATACGATCTTTTGGTTCTACCACCGAGTTTCCCGTATGGCGGGATGGAAAATCCGTGTTTGACTTTTGTCACTCCAACGTTATTGGTGAGTATATTTTATCATTACAAATGTAAATATTTTGTTCTGATGGTGAAATAGTTTAAACCTTTGATATATCAATCTATGCCATATTGGTTTTACATTGAATCCTCGTAATTATTGCTAATCATATAGGAGTATATCCTAATATATGCAGGCAACATGTAGTGCTCTATTCCCACCAAGCTAAGCAGCATATCCTTGAGCTAAAGTTATTGGTAATCATACTCATTCTCATGCTCATACTCATACTCATACTCATCATCATAATAATCATGCAAATGTTATTGGAATAATATTTTTCTCAGGCAGGTGATCGTTCCTTAGCTGATGTGGTTGCACATGAAATAACGCACAGCTGGACAGGAAATTTAGTCACGAACTGCCAATGGGAACATTTTTGGTTGAACGAAGGCTTCACGATGTTCATTGAACGTAAGATTGCCGGTCGGATGCACGGCGAACCTAGAAGACATTTTTCTGCTATCGGTGGATGGAAACAATTGGCCGATTGTGTGAGTGAATTTATTTCATGTTGAAACTGGAATTTATTTTGATGTTTATTTATTCCATGTTGAACCTGTACATTTATTTAGGTAATTACTTCATGTTCAAACTGGTTTCACAATAAGAGAGTGGTTAGATCATACTTTCATCAAGTAAATTATCTTTTGAGTAAATCCCCTTTTGTCAACTTTTGTGTCAAAGTTCTAATTTGGATTGACAAGAATAATTTTTCTTTTTAAAAGCCAAGAGTATCTCACAGCTTTACTTCTCAATTGGAACAACAATAGCACAAGTGAGGTAACCCACATTCAAATAACATAGAGCTTACCTCCCTTGTGCTATTGTTGATCCAATTAACTTCATTGTTCTTGTAGTTTGAGGAGTGGTTGCTGGTTGATTAAGGGTAACAGTTATGAAAATTTTTAAATGTCTTTAAGTTTGTTTTTTGTTGCAGATTCGATCTAGAGGAGAAACTGATCCCTTGACTTGCTTGATACCAGATCTAACCGGTGTAGATCCAGACGATGCATTCTCTTCTGTACCATACGAGAAGGGACACACATTCCTGTGGTATCTCGAGACATTAGTTGGTGGTCCAAGTATGTTGTGTATATCATAAATTTTGTTGTAATTAATTATAATTCATTTGCCGAACCTAGCTTTTTCAATATCTTCCATAAAGAACACCATTTGACTCCTTAGCTTTAGTCCGGTATATATATCTCCAAAATAATAAAAAGCAGAATTGTTTTCAATCTATTCAAGGTTGTATGTCCAAACAAGTGTGTGAACAGCACTTCTTGCTTACCTTCGTAGCTCTGGTATTATATAGTAATGTGAAATGATAAAGAATACAAATTTTCATACTAAAATATTGCATTTGTAATTGTTTTAGAAGAATGGGATGAATGTTTAATTTTAACAATACTTCATTAACAAATCTTTTTATTTTTCAGAAAATTTTGAACCATTTTTGAAAGCCTACTTAGAAGAATTCAAACACCAATCTATTGATTCAGAAACATTCAAAGCATTTTTGTTGGAGTTCTTCCAGCAAAAGTCTAAAGAGTTATCTGTTGTAGATTGGAAGGCATGGTGGAACACTCCAGGCATGCCTCCGATAAAACCAACCTTTGATGAGAGTGAGGCAGAAGCATGCATAGATTTGTGCAAGCGATGGAGTTCGTGGAAAGAAGAGACTGATTGCCCATTCAAAAAAGAAGACTTGGCATCACTATCGAGTGTCCAAACTGTGGAATGGTTAGCACAAATGTTTGAAGAGAAACCAATCTCCATTGTCAAACTCCAGAAAATGGACGAACTGTACAATCTGTCTGGTATGAAGAACTCCGAAATAAAATTCAGGTGGCTTCGTCTTTGCATCAGAGGTGAATGGCAGGAGAAGATCACTCCAGCTCTAGAGTTTGTCACTGAACAAGGGAGAATGAAATTCGTCCGTCCTATTTACAGAGATCTGTTCAATTGGAAGGAATCCAGACAACAGGCTGTGAAAAATTTCGAAAACACCAAAAATATGATGATGCACGTTGCCGCATATGTAGTGGAGAAAGATCTTTCTCTCTCAAAATCGAGTTGATCAAAAATCTTATGTATGATTAAATTTTTATTATATTTTAACGTGTTTTAATCTATCAACCTTGGTTATAGCTCATATTAGAATGAACAATCAATTTAATGCTGTAAGTTTACACCTTTATTCGAAGTCCTATACTTCTGAATTATGGATTATAGACTTCAATGTAAATTTTCTATTTTTCTTTGCTTATTCAGAATCTGCTTAATTTATGTCAGGAAATTATATACTGTAGAATGTTTTTTTTTTTTTAAATTAGTCTGCCTAAACAATATTAGGAATGAAATGACCAGTGTTAGATATTTTGCGAAAATGAAAAAAAAAACTGAATAAGAGCATAACGTTGTTCCTAGCACTAATCCCAGAGGAAAAGCTGTGTGTGAAATGGCTCCTCCGTTTTCTACCATAAAGGTTTGTATCAGAATTTCAATATTTTAACATGTGCCTGTTGTGGAAACCAGACACCTCTTAATGATGGATTAATGTCTTGTTAATCGATTGTTTAAAAAATAATTCATCAATGCTGCCACTTTTCTATTTTTCACCCTAAAAATTTTTTGAGAGTTTCAAATAATTTGAGTTCTATTAATTTTTATTTTTTTCAATGGAACTTGCTATACTTATTAATATTAGTGTATGATATATTATGTTTTATTTGAAAGTATTTTTAGATTGTTAGCTATTTAACCCTTTGTCTAGTGACAAGACATCAGTGTCCCACCTCATTTTCCCTATAAAGTTTTAATTGAACATTTCAGCATAATGCTAGACATCGGGACAACTGTGATCCCTTTTTTAAATTTTTTAATGTGAGTGGGCAATATCTGTATGCAATTTATAAACAAATTAACACTTGGTGCTTACTTTATCGATGTGAGGAGCCAAGGGCTAAAGCCTACTTTAGATCTGTTAATCAATTCTAGCAAACTTGAAAGAAAGTAATATCAATTAAGGGAGATTTTTAATTCTCCGATGGCAACATTTATTTGTGATTTATGTTAGGTTAGGTTAGGTAAGGTAAAGTGAGCTACTGTTTCACAAAATAAGTGAAATGTTAATATTTTTCATGTTTAGTACTTTCAGTGCCTTTTTAACTAGATCTAAACTAGGCTTTGGTTGAGCCATCTTTTTGCTACTACATATTGCTTTACTGAGGTACTATAAGGGTAACTAATCCATTCTTTCATGTTTTATATAGTTTATAAATAGTTTTATATAACTTGCATGGTTATGGGTAAGAATAGATAAATAGTTTTTATTTTATAATCAAACATTCGAGTGGACACATGTGTCCCACCATGAAATTTTAGTTGATACCATGGGCGGTTCATTTGAGGCTTAAAGTTTTATCAACATGGCACGATGTACATAATGACATTTCGCACACCAAACAAATGTTAATAAATAATGGATACCCGAATTATCTGGGCGACACCGAAATTGAGAAGTTCTTAAAAGATGTCTAATAACGAAACTAATATATTAAATGACAGAAATACAATAACAGTGCTCTACAAATGACAAAGAATTACAAGGTGGACGAGGGAATTTTACAATCTTTAGTGAAAGAAAATATAAATTGTGAGCCAGATGTTGAAATGAAGTTTATTTTTTATTACAAAAATCGTGCAACTTGATAATAAAACAAATAAATGTGTGTATAGTAAATATTTTTGTATGCTGTGACGTAGACAAATTATAATTGATGTTTATCCAGACTAGTTAATAAACTTCGAAATTACTAGTTAAACATGAATAGTATCGGCTAAACCTTACTTTAGCGTACAAAATAATTTTAGTAAATCGTTTTTAACTGTTTTATTGGTATAGATTTATATTTATTTTGTATTGATATATACTTGTTTTTGTATAGATTTGTTTTCAATTTTATATAGAATAATATTTTTGTATGATTCTATATTCATTATAAATGGAATTTTATTTTCGTATAGATTCATAGTTGTATTTTTGTATTTATTTTAACTTTAGATTTGTTTTTACTTTGCACTCAGATTTATTTTACTTTGTATTTTAAATTGATTTTTGTAATTTTACATTTTGTTTTAATTCAGTGTTTTAATGTAAATCTTTTTAATTTTTAGCCTGAAGATGGTCAAAATACCGAAACCGGTAGCTATACAGAAAATTGAAAATAAAAATGGAATGAAAAAACATTTATATTTGTAAACAAATCTATTAATATAACTCCCTTGTCAACATGCTAGATGACTCTAGCGAAACTATAGTTAAGAAATAAATAAACAATAACAATGACGTTTGTAAACCTCATTATAAATTTACCTACTGACCAAAAGCGTTTGTTCAGAAGGCTTGAGAAGACCAAAAGAAAGTTATTAAATTGCAAATATGCAATAATATTTAACCAAACCTGTATTAAAGAAGATATTTATCCGTGTTTCACAAACATATATATATATAAATTTAGGGTAGTCCAAAAAAGACCAAACTTTTAGTATGTTCTCTCCACTAGATTTTTATTCATTTTGGTATAAAACATATGTGCGCCAAATTTCACATTTAACTTACTTACAACCATTTTTTCTATTGTAGTTTACAAATAAAATGAAAATGAGTTTACGAATGTTATCAATTATACTGCCCAACAGACAACTGTTTTTTAGGTAAATTATTGCTACCAATTATAAAAATGACATCCATTCTCTTCTATTGGCTCTAAATTTTAAGTTATAGGTAAATTATCTTTTGTCTTCAATTTTTTACACATACTTTTTCTTACATAAGCTAATACAACATTCAAAAAAGGTATATGTTTTTATTAGAAATTATATTCTCAACAACTTTTGTTAATAAAACTTTAACGTAAAATGTATAGTTTGATTTATATTTATTGCTAAGTGTAAACTTTAGAGAAAATGTTGAAATTTACAAAATTATTTGGATCGTTGTGGATATAATTATTTTTTCTCCAAAAACAATGAATCTATAATATGCATTATGCATACCCCAAAAATGAAATATAGTGCGGCAAAACTAAGAGAAAAACAACTATTTTAAGATAAAAATGGAAAAATAGTGGAATGGGGAGAGATGGCCAACAAAAATGATATGTATACTTTCACAACAGGATACATAATTAAATATATATTTATACATATATATTTATACATATATATTGATACATTAGGTATTGAATCAGTTATAGGCTAATCTATTTGTGTTAATTTCAAAAATTGATTTTGATTTTGCTGTATCAGTTCCCGTTTTTGAGATATGAAAAAAGTATTAGAAAGCTGGAAAAACATGTCACCTATCTTTTAATATAAATATACATAAATTATGAAAATTGGAGCGACCTCAATCAGGTTGATTTTTTTTATAGACGAAAAGAATTATTTTGAAAATTTACAGTGCATAAAAATATATTTGATATATCAAACATTTATTCATAAATAATTAAAAAATAAAAACAAGTTCAAAATGCAAAACTGTCGACATTGGGGAAAACAAACGAGTACAATGCCAATGGGCATTCAATTCACACTTGAAGGAAAACAGTTACAAATGGAAAATAAACAAACAAACAAACAATCCGAACAATGTTTGAATAACCGCCATGGTTGCTTATAGCACCAATATGATTTATATACATCTTTGTTGGTGAATTTCGGCATTTTTATAAGTTTATGTTCATGGGAATAATTATCAAAACGTCAAGATAACATATTTTTAGTTTAACTTATCTTTTAAACTCAGAAGCAAAGTATTCTTTCAGAAGGCTAGAAAAATAAAAACAAAATATATTGCTTGCTATTTTGCTAACATTTTATTAGAGACTTGCTTAAAAGGAAACTTATGACCAATCTTTACTAAC
>JARUHE010341857.1:0-10431 GCA_031471125.1 Archaeomysis grebnitzkii | reverse complement strand
ATTAAAATTATGTTCCTATATATATATATGTGTGTGTGTATGTGTATATAATATGAATATACATATACATATACACACATATATATATATATATATATATTAACTGTATATATATATATATATAATATATATATACATATATATATATATATAAGGTATAAATATATATAGTGTGTGTGTGTGTGTGTGTGTGTGTGTGTTTGTACGAGTGTGTGTGTGTGTGTGTGTATTTGTGCGTGCGTGTGTGTCTGTGTGTGTATGTGTGTGTGTGTCTGTGTGAGTGTGTGTGTATTTGTGCGTGCGTGTGTGTATGTATGTATGTGTGTGTATGTGTGTGTGTGTTGTGTGTATGTGTATGTGTGTGTATGATGTGAACCTAGCATCATTGTCGCTTAATAGACTGAGTTTACATCGATCAGCTCCAATCGTAAACCTTTTGTTTGGAACTTTTTCATTTTTAGTTTTATAAAAACAAATGTTTGGAAGTTATTCATAAAAATAATTTCGATTTCATTAACTAAATCAAAAAAAGGTTTTAACTGGATCAATATATTTATTGTATTGTAATTGAGTAACATGTTGACAAGTATTATCAAAATTAAATTTATTGGTGATTTAGATTGATAAAATCATACAATTTAAATAGACACGTCTTGATTTTTTAAAACCTATTTTAACGTGGGTAGTTTTAACTACGTAATGTGGGATTGTGTGTAGGATTTTATGTGGGTAGGAAAAGTTGCTTAACTGAATGTCTTTAAGAATTTGTCTATAGGAACAAAAGTTGATTTTTGTGATGCAAATGAAACTTGGAACATATTATTAAAGTATGTGAGTCAATATCATTGACTGTTAGTGAGCAGTTATAGTATTATTTATATAATTAGATGTAGACTATACATAAACAATAAATAAAATTAAATGAAAGTTCAAATAAATTTATTTCTAGAAATTAAATTTATTACTTACAAACATTAAATATAAAGATTAGAAGAACAAATATTACAGCTGCGTTTATTACATCTTAGATTTGGTATGCATTTTTTTTATTAAATTTAAATAATGGCAATAGTTTTTTATTATGTAACTTTTCTATGATGTTTTTTTTCATAATTTTACCAAATTAAAAATAATTTCAATGTTTTTTTTTAATATTTTTACCAAACTTGAAATAATTTCAATGTTTTTTTCCGTTCCAGGGCACTAACTAACCCTAAGATGCTTGGTTTGAAGGCACTCGCTGTAGTGCTTTTGGCAACTTCCGCTTATGGGCAGGGAAGCTTTGGTAAGTTTTTTTTTGTTTTTTTTTAAATAATTATTTTCAAAAATAGTCAAGAGTTTGTAATTAAAGGTTTTTTATTTAAATGTTTTAATGAAGAACATTTCTTAATTTTTTAGTTTTTATATTTAATTTAACTTTGTGAAAATCATTTTGTGTAAATAATTAAATTATAATTTTTTCTATTAAACAGAGTAAACTGAAACATATTTCAGAAGGATTTTGTATAAGGGTGAAAAAATAAACTTTAAAGATAAGTTTTTATTTTATAAAAGGTGATGCTATTCAAGGTTTATAATTTGTAATTATTATTTCAGAATAAAAATTCATATTTTTTTTTAGACCATTTCAAGTGTAAACTTATGGGTCTGTGGTGAAAAGCTAAACAAGATATTATCAATTTATTCAGATCACCTCCAAGAGCGAAGCTCTGAAAACTCTCTTTAATGTTAATATACTCTGAGGGGAGACAAAATTCTCAGGAACCGAGCTCGCCGGAACAATTAAACTATATAGCGCACTTTCCTTCATTATATTAAGTCTTGCATAAGGCACTCTAAGTCTAACAGCTCTCATACCATATTCATGATAGGGAAGATGTTCAGACAGAAACTTAGCAATGAAAAAAAGTTGATCATTTCCGTTGTTTTTTTCCGACATTTCAATTTCAAGGAAAAAGTTTAAATATTATTAAATGACGTCATCATTAACTACAATGTGAACATCCATGAAAATGTTTGAATATTATTAGATGACGTCATCATTAACTACAATGTGTCCATCCATGAAAATGTTTGGATATTATTAGATGACGTCATCATTAACTACAATGTGTCCATCCATGAAAATGTTTGAATATTATTAGATGACGTCATCATTAACTACAATGTGTCCATCCATGAAAATGTTAATTAATTAAATCAAAACCCGATTAGGTTTTATCAAGATATAAAAAATCATTTAAATTTATTTTGTGAAACTGTTTTTCACAAAAAAAATAAGTTCTTTTATTATTTCAAAAGAAAGTTTTAATTTATTCAATTGTATACAAGGCATTGCTTTGAGATGAATTTGATTATCAAGTAATGTTGATCAACTACATAAGTTCCAAAAGTTAGGCTAGAGTTGGGTGACGTGCTTTTTCACACGCAGCTCCTTCCATTGGAATTATCTTCCAATCTCTCACACCATTGGGTTGTTTTGAGAGTGAACTCAAACAAAAATTATTTGTCGATGCTTGTTCATAAATTATTTTTTTTACTTCTAAATTATTTTTATTTATTTCCCTGAGTTTATCTAATTGTACAGCGCTGCTGAAAAGGTCAAATTTACGCGCTTTATATGCTTTGAATATTATTTTTATTATTATGTGTTCCAGTGAAAAACAAATGTAGAAACTACTGCAGTCTTTTTGTATTCATTTTAAATTGCTTATATTTAGAAGATAAAGGTTTAGTTTAACTGTCTATATTAAACTGTATATCTATTTTTACATTTTATTTTATAGAATGTTTTTTAAGTTATACTACAACTAAGCTATCTTGTAAATAAGTGAATTTATAGGAAAATTGAAAATTCATTTAAGATTACACTGGATTAAGAGAAGAGTTGAAGCCAACAAAACTTTGAAATAGCTAAACAAACACAACTGAATACAAAATTATAATGATCAATGTCTTTTTTGCAGTCTCTTTTAGGTCACATTCGCCCAATGTATTTCACAGGCCTGCACCAATTGCTTTGCGTAAGCCACAACTTTGAAAATATTTCCACTTGCAACCTGCACGTTTGGTGTTCATAAATTTTTTAATATTTTCAAAATATTTAATCGAATTATTAGAATACTAAAACAATTATTAAAAATTTAATTAGAACATACATAATAGTTAGATGGTCCTTGATAATGTAATGTTATTAATCACTAATTTAGAAACAGACACCAAACACAATGACATCACCCGTAGTCTTCTTTTTACTATCTATTGCACGTCATAAACCTCATGAAAACAAAAATATAATAATTAGTTTGGTAGTGACATTGGTATTTACGGTTGTTGCAAAAAAATTAGCTCACTCAAAAAAAAACTTCCGATAGTTTTCCAACAATTGTGTGCATTTCATATGAAACCTAAATTTCAGAATCGAAAGATGTCCTAAATTTGTTGTATTTTAAATTTAAGATTTTCTTTTTAGTGTAAAAATAATTGTAATTATACTTTTAATCAAACAGTAATTGATAGTGAAACAGATCTACAAGCATTGCCCAGTGATCAGCTTATCCATTCAGACGCTCCTCTAATTGCTATTGAATCAAGAGGTAACGAAAACACCGAAAGACTAACACGCGAAGAACTTGGAATTTTACACTTTACAGTTCCTGGGTCATTGCCTTTTGGGGCCAAATTGCCTGGTTACGATCGCTCTACATTTGGATACAGTTTTACTATTAAAGAAGATGAACAAGGAAAGGCTAAGACCTCAACTTCAGTGGACAATACAAACACTCATCACAAACAACACGCATTTCACTCTTTTCATACTAAACCAACTGGAAGCGAAAGATTATTTCCAAAAAAATCTGCACCACAAAATAAAATGCAACACGAAAACACTGCAGCATTGTTTATAAAACACATTCCATTGCAAAGCAACCCTTCTACAGATGAAGACACTTTATCGTCTGCATCTTCAGACTATATTCCACCTCAAACTGTACCTTCAACAATTCCTCATTTGGATTATCTTCCTCCAAAAGAGGAAACTTTACCGTCTATACCATCAGATTATCTTCCACCTCAAGCTGTACCGTCAACTACTCCTCATTTGGATTATCTTCCTCCAAAAGAGGAAACTTTACCGTCTTTACCATCAGATTATCTTCCACCTCAAGCTGTATCTTCAACTACTCCACATTTGGATTATCTTCCTCCAAAAGAACTTTCAACTTTGTCTAAACCTCAGACAAATTTTATTGAATTTCCATCACAAGAACACATTGGTTACCTACCACCTCTTAAGGAAGGTGTTGTTGAACTAGTACCCAATTATCTGCCACCACAGAATAAAATCCCTTTACCTTATGAACTCGATAATAAACCTATCAAAGTTAAAAAACCGAACGTACTTGAACCTTTTAGTTCAGGAGGACTTGAGTACCTTTATCCACAAAATGAAGTAGATGTAAGTTATTTACCTCCTAAAGAAATTGCTCCGTTTGCTCCAGAAATTTACAGCATGCTTTCGTTTAAAGAAAAACCCGCAAATGAAGTAACAGCTGTGGTGTCAGGCTATGAGAAACCTGCCAATGAAATAATACCTGTGGTTTCAGGCTATCAGAAACCTACCAATGAAATAATACCTGTGGTCTCAGGCTATCAAAAACCTACCAATGAAATAATACCTGTGGTGTCAGGCTATCAGAAACCTACCAATGAAATAATACCTGTGGCTTCAAGCTATCAGAAACCTGTCAATGAAATAATACCTGTGGTATCCGGCTATGGGAAACCTACCAATGAAATAATACATGTGGTCTCCAACTATCATAAACCTGCTGATAAAATAATACCTGTGGTGGCAGGCTATGAGAAACCTTCCAATGAAATAATACCTGCGGTGCCAGGCTATGATAAAACACACCAACAACTTCCAAAACCGATTCAAAGTCAGGTAGAGAAGGTCATCACATATCGTCCAATTGTTGCAGAACCTCAAGGATTCCCATATGAACAGCCAATCAAACCAATTCGTGGACAGTCATTCAATAACCCATATGCTATCGTTGGAGAATACAAGGAACCCTTTGTGAATCCTATAAAAAATACTTCACCTTCTAAAATATATTCTTCAGTTGAAAGCTACAAAGAGATTGCTGTTAAGCCAATACAAAGCTACAACCAACAGTCACCACTCTCTGTCATCACCAGTTTTACTACACAAGAAATAATTCCACAGAAGACTATAAATGATTTCCCACCAACGGGAATTATCGGTGAAGTTCAAAATAATCTTGTTGTTGGAGGTTATCACAACAGCAAACCTCACAAAGTTGATAGTTCGTACTTGAAACCTTTGCAATGCTTTATAAATGAAGAATGTACAAGTAAAGAAATCTGTCTTGACGGAGCTTGTGTAAATGCATGTTCTATAACAACCAATTTATGCATCGGATCTGCCATGTGTAAAGTGAAGAACCACACGCCAGCATGCGTCTGTCCAGACATGTTTGTAGCTGTGACTGTTAAGGAAGGAGGGACCATGAAATACAACTGCATGGCGATGCAGATGATGACAGACCCTGCAATGGACAGTGGGCCATTTAGGATTCTAAGTTCTTCGTTTATGAGTCCTCTTGGTGTAATATGTAAGATGATTAATGCATGATGTACTTTTATTTTCCCTCCTTTTTTCGAATTTCTCAAAATTATCTTTTGCATTTGCAGCAAATCCGTTGATTCCCATCGCTCCGTTAGCTGTGTTACGTAAGAGTCACCAATTTTACTTTAACCTGCATGTTTAACGTTACCAGCTTCACTCGACCATTGTTAGATGTAACACACCAACCATAATGATGCATGGACAAATTATTTTATGTTTTCTTCAATCTCTATCTAAATAATATTTTTATTATAGACTAATTTTTTGTACTTCTTGTTATGATTTCTAAAAGTTTTAATTTACGGGTTATAAAATATACAGTAATAATGTAATTATTTTTGTTTTTTCCAATACTCCAGAATCTATGACTAATTCCTTATATTATTTCTAGCATATATTTTAATCATTAAAAACAATGTTACATTGTTTAAGGTTGGTTGATTGTTATTTTAAAAAATATTAATGATGTCTTTGTGGTTTAAGAAATAATAATTGAAAATGTGTATTCTATTTTAACTCGATAATTCAATGCTACAATTTATATATGTAAGCAGTGACTATATTCAAGTCTTTATATATATAATGCCAATTTCTTCTGTCCGTATTTTAATACACTAATTCACGGAGTAGAACTTCCAATTGGTGTGCATGAAAAGATGTTTAATATGTTTTAATGAATTTTGTATTAATCTAAAAGATTTACAAACTTGTAGATACATAATATAATTAATCAAAGCCTACAGAAATAATGAATTTAATTTATTCTATGTGCTACAAACTTCTCCTAAGCACAAACCATCTCATCAGACAATACAAAAACGTCAAATGCACAATACTATTTCTTTACATTCTACTTTTTTTGTGATTTAGTATTATTATTATCATTTATTCTGTTGATAAAAGTTGTGCTAAGAAAAAGTTTGCAAATTTTACAATAAATGCAATAAAATTTTAGCAAAATTAATTACAATGAACTTGAGCACGTTATTTATGTTCGTTCTGAGCAATCTACTTTTTACATAATGTTTTTTTTTTATTTTATAATTTTTTTTTTTATTTCTGAAACACATAATGTTTTTTTATTTCATAATTTGTTTTTGTTATTTCTGAAACACATAATGTTTTGTTTTATTTTTCATTTTTGGTCATTTCAACAACATTGCATGGATATTCAACAAAAAATTGTTCAAAATATTTTTTTGTTATAATTGAAATTAAAAGAATTTAATTTTAGTTTCCAAACTTTATAGATTTTAGTTTCCTTCTTTGTCCACTGTTCCAACATCAACATTTTCTTCAAACAATAAGGATACAGAATATCATCTACAGTAGATGTTTGCATAAATTTTAGAACTATAATTATTTTTTATAATTTGCAATTATTATTCAACAATTTTATAGTTATTTTATAATTTTATAATTATTTTATAATTTTATAATTATTTTATAATTTTATAATTATTTTATAATTTTTTAATTATTTTATAATTGTATAATTATTTTATAACTTTATTTATTTTTTTATAATTTTATAATTAGTTTATTATTTTATGGACAAGATCTAATTCACAATTTGTTTATTTTTCAATATTGAATTAAACTTTTTAAAATCTTTCCAACACAGAATATCATGAAATTATATTTATTTATTTTTGGTAAATTTTCTTATTTTTGTCTTTATGTTAACTTTTTAACATTTCAAAAAGTGATTTGAAAACAAAATCATGTTAATAATTTTTTTGAATTGTTTACTAAATTTTATTAATCAATTGATTGAATGTCATTATTAACATCCGCTCTTTACGTCACACAGCCGATTTTTCGTTATTAGCTGAGGCTAGAATTTTTCCAACCAGTTCACTTACATTTCAAACACTTGACACGAGTGAAAAAAAATCTTGGTGACATTATTTATGTTTTTTAATTTTTTTAGTTAATTGTAAGTTTTTATTTGTTTTAAATTTAGTGTTTTTTTCCATTTTATTTGTAATTTGTTTTATTTTAAATAATAATAACATCAAAAAATAGCACTGTGTTATTTTGTGTACCAAAATATTAATAAACATTTATGGTAATGATCACCAAGAAACAGAAACAAATATAGCGTCAACAAAAAATATACATTTGTTGTACACGACTGTTAAGTTTGTCAACATCGTTTGCTGTATGCAATGTATGTATATACATCTTTATTATAGAATCAATTAACACTTTTAGTTTATTAATTCTTCTAAAACATTAATTCAATTAATAATTAACAGCTAGATCAAAAATATCAAATGATTATTTAATTTATTAATCATTTTTCAAAAATTTAGTTCACTTATATTTTTTGAATAAATGTCTAAACACAAAAGCTACAATTGTAGAAATAAACATCAGGACAAATGAATCATTTAATAGAAAAGTTAGCTTAAATAAAAAAATTTTAACCAAAAATAAATTTTATAATTATTTTCATTATTACCAAAGAAAAAATGTGAATCAGTGATTTTCAAAATGTATGAAAGAGTTTTACTTACTGAGAACATTTCCAATTTTTAATTAAATTAAACATTATTTGAAATTATTTTTTTTAATTGAATAAAATATATTTTTAAATTACTTTTTTTAATTGAATAAAATATGTTTTTATGTTTCTCTTTTGTCTTATTGAATAAAATATATTTTTAAGTTCCAATTTTTTTATTAAAAACAATATACTTACAAATTATATTTGTTAAGTAAAAAAATGGAAATATGAGAATATATTCTATAAAATTAGTTTATATGAATCAGTATTTTTAGTAAAGACACTAGAAAACTATTGCTATTGGTCTTTTAAAACTGAAGTAATGATTCACAAAAAGTAAAACTCTTGTAAACCATACTTTACAACTTTCTTTTAGTTTGTTGATATTTAAAAAATCTGTCATCTCGATCTCTTTTAAACTACATTTCATTCTGTTCTTCGTCTTTTCATATCTTTATAATCGAATTTACAGCTAACTTTAATTATATTTACTACCCATTCTAATAATAACATGTTTGCAGATGCATGACCATTAATCAATCTATCTCCATGTGAACAACTTTAACCCCTGTAATAGTGCAATTATTTCATTGACATAATTTCACCACTACAGAAGAGCATGAGCCTAACCTCCCTCCACCCGGCCCTGCAGATAGCAGCCGAGAAGTGCATCCCCGCATCACCAGACCCGTTTCCTTCCGGGACTCGGTCAGTCCCTCCTCCTCGAACCCGTGCCACCCCAGCCCCTGCGGAGACAACACCCAGTGTGAAGCCAACAGCCGCGGCATCGCCCTCTGCAAGTGCCTGCCCGACTACGTGCCCGACGGCAACACCATCAACGGATGCAAATTCCAATGCGTCAGGTGGGTGCTTTTGAAGAGAAGTCTTACGGGGTCTTGCGAGGATCTTTTAATTATTAATTGCTATGAAAACTGAGATGGTATAATACCTTATTATAATTATACCAACAAATCACCATACAAAAATTAATCTACCGATTTTGTGACCTTATTTTATATTTTAGAATCTGCAACGTAACTTTATACATGGTGACATTGTTTGTAGCTTGACAGAAATACATTAAGCACCGTACAAAATACAAGCCTTGATTGGTACTCCTATATATTTAGTTATGAATAACGAAAAAATCTAATAGATTAATGAAATATTTCAATGAATTCAAAGCTACAGTAAACCAGTCATTATAAACGAATACCGTTCATCCACAGCGATGGAGATTGCCCCGACGATTACCGCTGCAGCAGAAACAAGTGCGCGCGCGTGTGCACTCCAGGTGCATGTGGCTCCAACGCCGACTGCGATGCACGTAACCACCGCGCCAGATGCACGTGTCCCTCTGGATTCGGAGGAAACGCCGATGTCAGCTGCAGAAGAAATCGTGAGTGTTATGGTTTTCAACAATTTAAATGTGTATATATTAGTGTATATAATTGGACAGACAATACAACAAGTCAGGCAACTCACATGCAATTAACATAGAGCTTGCCTCACTTGTGCTATTGTCGATCCATATAATGTATGGTTAAACATATGCACCCTTTAAATAGAAACCTAACTGATGGTACACTCATAAGAAAATGTGAGCGTTGGTCATAACATTGCAATTGCATTGCAGCTCCCGTCGTGAGAGACCTTCCCCCTGCGCCTCCCCTCGATCCCTGCGCCCCATCCCCCTGTGGTCAGAACGCCGATTGCAGAGTCCGCGTCGATCGCCCAGTCTGCTCCTGTCCAAGAGGTTACGAAGGAGACCCATTGTCCAACTGCATCAAGGGAGAATGTATCAGTACGTTGCTGGAATTTTGCTTTTGTCATAATTATTCTTTATTGATAGTAAATTATGCATAAATTATACATAGTTAATCCTAGACTGTATGCATATGATTATTTTCTCCTTTATGGCTATCGTAATTGTTCTTATTGAATTGAGTAAGCAGTTTATGTATTTATTGAATACTGACATCATGTAAAAACACAATTTAAAAGTAACAGAAACTATTTGAAATGATCACATTTCCATGCATGTGCAATCGGAGGCTATTTGGTAATCTTTTTGGTCAACCCACTGTACAGTAATATTTTGAAATCTTTAAACATTTGAATATATATTTCAAATCAATAAAAAATGTACAATAAGGATTTAAAACATTGAAATAAATAATAAATATTAAATATTAAATAATAAATAATAAATAATAAATAATAAATAATAAATAATAAATAATAAATAATAAATAATAAATAA
>JARUHE010341846.1:0-10431 GCA_031471125.1 Archaeomysis grebnitzkii | reverse complement strand
TCTCGTTGTTGTTGTTGTTGTTGTTGCTGTCGTCGTTTTTGTTGTTGTTGTTGTTGTTACTGTCGTCGTCATTGTTGTTGACGTTGTTGTTGTTCTCGTTGTTGTGTTTTTGTTGTTGTTGTTGTTGTCGTTGTTGTTGTTGTTGTTGCTGTTGTTGTTGTTACTGTCGTCGTCATTGTTGTTGACGTTGTTGTTGTTCTCGTTGTTGTCGTTGTTGTGTTTTTGTTGTTGTTGTTGTTATTGTTGTTTTCGTTGTTGTTGTTGTTGTTGTTTTCGTTGTTGTTCTCGTTGTTGTCGTTGTTGTTGTTCTCGTTGTTGCCGTTGTTGTTTTTGTTGTTGTCGTCGTTTTTGTTGTTGTTGTTGTTGTTGTTGTTGTTGTTGTTTTTGTTGTTGTTGTTGTTCTCGTTGTTGCCGTTTTTGTTTTTGTTGTTGTCGTCGTTTTTGTTGTTGTTGTTGTTGTTGTTGATGTTGTTGTTGTTGTTGTTGTTGTTGTTGTTGTTGTTGTTGTTCTCGTTGTTGCCGTTGTTGTTTTTGTTGTTGTCGTCGTTTTGTTGTTGTTGTTGTTGTCGTCGTCGTTGTTGACGTTGTTGTTGTTGTTCTCGTTGTTGTTTTTGTTGTTGTTATTGCTGTTGTTCTTGTTTTTGTTGTCGTTCCCAGTTTTTAAATGAAACAAGTTCCCAATTTTGAATTAGACGAGTTCCTAATTTTGAATTAGACTGTCATTCAATTTCAGTTGTATATAGCTCCCAATTTTGACATAAGGGACATCCAAATTTTGAATTAGAGGGTGTTCCCAATTCATAACTAGACTGGGTTCCCAGTTGTACCGTAGTTGGATCTCACAAAAGGAACATCCCAAGTTGGAGAGTGGGCAGCGACCCCTTCAGCCCCCCTGCCCCCTGCCCTCTGCCCCCTCCGCTCTTATCCCTGAAACAACGCCCCTGGTCAATTTTACAAACACATCGTTTTACGCTTTTAAATCATTTTCCTTCATTTTCATTTGCAACTTTATCAGTTTTTTTCATTATGGTCTAATTTACAATCCAATGGGCTTTGGAACTATGCGATGCTTTATGAATTAAATGCCCTTGCATGTAAAGCTATTTCCCCCTATTAAAGTTTGAGGGGGAATTGCCATACAATGTGCACATATTTCTTAGCCTCAAAAATATAACTGTTGCAAATGTATTTGAAAGTAATAACTAATAGAGCCATCGCAATTTAAATGTGACATCTCAGTAAAGTAATTAATTATAATTTTCTATAAAAATTACTTTTTTAATAACGACATGGCAACTTTTTCAGAGGGTTCCCAACAAACTGTCTGAGCCTAGGAAAAGGTTAGCGCGGAATAACTTAGTCTTATTGTATGTGTGGAGGAACTTGGATGAGTTATTTATTTCATTATTGAAAATGGTGAACTATAATGATTAATATTTATCAAACGTTATTTGTGTAAACCGATAAATAATTCCATTAAAGGTATTTTACAACAGAGTTATTATTCACGAACATGCATAGATTATGTTATCCCTTAATTATAATTAATTAGATTAACAATCATTATCACAAACACAAAGATAAAACTCATTACATAACAACAAACATTTATTAAAAAATTAATTTAACATAAACATGCTTGTTTACATCCCCTTATAATGCACATCAACATGATGAACGTCTATTTTTTTATATTTTAAATGTGTGTTTGTAATTATTCGTTTTTATTAGTTATTAAACATTGAATTATTTTTGCATGTTCATTCAATCAATTTTCAATTTCATTAATTATACTTTTCAAGAATTTGTTCTAAAAAATGTTTAAAGGTTTTTGTACGTCTGGCAGTTGAACTCGTGCATGTTTATTGTGTTTCGTAAACCACTCGCGGCAACAAACACTTGTGGATTATTCAAAAAGTATTTCCATATAAAACTTATCTTTCTTTTTAAAATTAAAATTAAAAAACATTATTTTTCTTTTTTAAATTAAAATTGTAATGTGAAATTAAATCTACAAAAGAGTTGTTTATTCTTAAAGTTTAGAGTGGTTTCATGTTTTTGAAAGCTCCCCTGACAGGGTGTTAGTTTTTACTTTTTGTTTTATAAGTTATTTGTTAGTGTATTAAATGGTACGATTTTCTCAAAATGACAGAAATTAATTATCTCTACTATTCCTAGGTTACATTGTATGATTGGAATTATCATTAATTATGTGGAGGTTTAGGACTTAACAAGTCAGGCTGTTGCTTCACTTTTGGACTTGGACTCCTGTCCTGTGGAACTTGGAAGCAGTGCGTCAAGAGGGTCTTCAAAAATTTTTGGAGAACATTTTCAAAATCTCCTGGAGAACGTTTTTAATTTCATTATTTTTAATGAAAGTCATTTAAATCAGTACTAGTACACTTCCATGCAAAACTATAAATTATTTACACTAACAAAAGTCTTTATTTTGAAAAAATAAGTATATAATTCAATTATTCAATTAAATTTATTTATTTTTAAAGAGAAATGGTCAGATGAAAATTTGCCTGGAGAACATTTATGGAAGTTGAATTTTTGGAGAACGAAAAAAATGTCCCGGTGTGACGCACTGTATATATATATATATATTTATTTATATATATTTATATACTGTATATAAATATGTATAAGTATATAAAACATCTTCGAAAAATTGATAAAAGTAAGGTAAGACGTTGGAAGTTAACTTTAAATAAGTATAAACATTTATAACAGAGACACAGTTATTGATAATTAATAACTTTCAACATACACACACATGTTTTAATTCATTTAAAGAATTTTAAAACTAACGATCAACCACTAAGACGAAACAACTTAGCACGTCTGTAATAAAGCTTTCAATCACACACAAAGCTTGTTAATGAATAAGAAATTCAAAAGTAAAGTGGATGAAGCCTTTTATAGGCAGACAAACAATTTATCCAAGTTTATCCATCACAATAAAGACAAGAAGAATCTTTGAAAATATTCATCAGGTAAAACAATTGCCTTCTATAATGGCTTTGAAACACATGAGAGCTCTGACAATGGATTATGGGCTCAATTTAAACAAAATTTATTTTCTTTCAACTTTGGAAAATTCTTATTTGCATAATTTGTTTATAACAAAAATTAAATATGTAAACATTTTCAATTTATTCTCAAGTTTTGAAAATTAGTGAAACCAGATTGAAATATTATTTAATTTTTAATATGTATTCAAAATGTAGACTTTTAATTAATGTCAGATTTCATTCATTTAATAATCAAGAGCAGTGTCGAAATGTAGTTTTGCAAAATGTATCACATATTTCCGAAGTTGTATCAAACTTGTTCATATGTTAATGTGAAGTATAGGTTTGTTGATAAATTGACATTGACAATACTGTAATTTACATGTAGCTGAATCGATACATTTTTTTAATTTGTTTCTGGAACATTGAAATAGGTGAATTTTTTCGTGTTTTCGTAATAAATGTTTAGTTGATAAATCGGCTGAAATGAGTTCTGCTAGTATACACTGAAACAGATCTGTGTGTGCAGTGATGTACTATGTGTTTTATAGTGTAAAGTGATATGCTATGTGTTTTGTAGTGTAAAGTGATGTACTATGTGTTTTATAGTGTATAGTGATATGCTATGTGTTTTGTAGTGTAAAGTGATGTACTATGTGTTTTATAGTGTATGGTAATGTACTATGTGTTGTTTAGCGTATACTGTATAGTGATGTATTATGCGTTGTATAGTGTTTATATTGTTCGCTTCTGGAAAGACTTTGTGTAACTTTTTTTCTGTCATCTAAAAATTATTTTCGTTTAACTAAATTTTGAACTTTCTCTTTCTTTTAAAGAAATTCGAACTCGATTTTTTCTCACAGAGTGGGTGTGTATGTATGCAATTGTTATAGTTGATGGTGATAACTCGATTGAATGTTTATACATTCAATGGTATGATCAAATTTGGTTAATGTAGATTCTAAAGAAACTGACACATCAATTATATTTTGTGTTGTGTATCTATGAAAAGCATATCATTCGGTACTTAGTAATGATGTGTATAACCAGGGACCAGTAACTCATTTTTTAATGATTTTTCTAAAATAAGTGTTATTATATTATTGCCAAGACGATGTTAACACCAATGCTTCAACAAACAACTACATTTGTATTTATAAATATATAGCTCAATAACTGAATAGAGTTTTGAACACAGCACATAAGTTTTAATAACATAAATCCATATTGATTCTGTGAGACAATAACCTTGTGTTTGTTATTCAAAAGTACATACTTCATCTTGAAAATTGTATACATGTTAACATGGTTAATTACCGATGTTTTGTTGAAGCTTCCTTTCTTTAAGCTTACTTTTCCTAATGATTCATGTTAGCATTAAACTCAGTAATAACATTTATTGCGAATAAAATTTTAAGGTTAACTGTTCATGAATTTGAATTTTTAATTTGCTTTGATAAATGATTCAAAACAACTGAACATTAGTAATAATAAAGTAACATAATTTTTAATTTATTAACCAATAAATTCTTATAAATGTCATCGTCAAAGAACAACATATAATTATCAATCAACCAATTTCAATTTTCTTTGAGAATGCTTTTTTCTTCTTAATGATCATTTCTAGAATTATGTCATGTTTTCTATTAATTTTTTTGATTCCTTTGTTTTTTTCAACAATAGCCTCAATGTTCAAAAAGTTATTTTTAATTGTTTTAAAAATTATTGTTTGTATCGATTTACGTTTCATTATTTTCTAAAATCTTTATTAAATTGGTACTTGTGTTTTCACTTAAATTAGATCAAAATCTTTAACATTTATTATTTTTCTATAAAAATAAAGAAGATACAGAGTTAACTAGAACAAAGATCATTTAAATATTATTACTTTTGGGAAAACGTAATATTGCTTAGGCTAGCCCATAAATTTCACATTTGTTTAATGTTTGTTTCATACTAGTTTCATATGTGTTTCATATTTGTTTCACGTTTGTTTCACTTGTTTCATATGTATTTAACATTTGTTTCATACTTGTTTCATATTTGTTTCATACTTGTTTCATATTTGTTTCATACTTATTTTAATTTTCTTTCTTACTTGTTTCATGTTTGTTTTATACTTGTTTCATATTTATTTCACACTTGTTTCATATGTGTTTCATATTTGTTTCACATGTGATTCATACTTGTTTCATACATATTTCTTATGTGTTTCATATTTGTTTCATACTTATTTCATACTTGTTTCATACTTGTTTCATGTTTGTTTTATACTTGTTTCATATTTATTTCACACCTGTTTTATATGTGTTTCATATTTGTTTCACGTGTGATTCATACTTGTTTCATATGTATTTCATATGTGTTTCATATTTGTTTCATACTTATTTCATACTTGTTTCATACTTGTTTCAAACTTGTTTCATATTTGTTGCATACTTATTTCATATTTGTTGCATAATTATTTCATTTTTCTTTCATACTTGTTTCATATTTGTTTTATACTTGTTTCATATTTATTTCAAACTTGTTTCATATTTGTTGCATACTTGTTTCATATTTGTTGCATACTTATTTCATTTGTTTCCCTACTTGTTTCATATTTGTTTTATACTTGTTTCATATTTATTTCAAACTTGTTTCATATTTGCTGCATACTTGTTTCATATTTGTTCCATACTTGTTTCATTTTTCTTTCATGCTTGTTTCATATTTGTTTTATACTTATTTCATATTTATTTCACATTTGTTTCATATTTGTTTCATAGTTGTTTCATACTTGTTTCATATGTGTTTCATATGTGTTTCATATGTGTTTCATATGTGTTTCACACATGTTTCATATATGTTTCATATTTGCTGCATACTTGTTTCATATTTGTTTCACACTTGTTTTATATTTGTTTCATACTTGTTTCATATTTGTTTCATGTTTGTTTCACACTTGTTTTATATTTGTTTTATATTTGTTGCATACTTGTTTGATAATTGCTTAGTAACTTATCAAACTTAGTTTTATATGTTCAAATTAACCAATCATGTATGAACTTGCATGTAAAGGTGAAAATAATCCATCATCATGTGTTCCATAATTCATGACAAGTTTTTTTCAATCTATCAAAATCACAAATGATATAATTAGATCGACAATAGCACAAGTGAGGTAATCCACATTCAAATAACATAGAGCTTACCTCACTTGTGCTATTGTCGATCCATATAGTTTTTTTCTAATTATCTTGTAATTTGCTATAATGTTTGACACACTGTTTCATTACATAAAAATATTTATATTAAAAGTATTATTCATATCACAAAAACAAATATGACAGAACAATAAAATATGCATTTTCACCTCAGCCAAGGTTTGATGAGATTTTTTATATTTTACATTTGCAATATGAAACAAATAAACACGTCGCAATAACAAACAAATAAACGCGTCGCAATAACAAACAGTGACAAATGACATTTTTTATGAGAGGAAAAAATATTTTATTCGATTTTCAATGAAAATGTAATTTGTGCTGTGAGCTCTCCATCTTAAAAGTGAAATAACTCTGAGATGAGACAAAACAAATTTTTTCTTAATTAGATCTGGTAGTCAGTCACTGGGTTCGACGTTAGTTCTATTATAAAGTGGAAATTTATTAAAACTTTAACCATTTGTTTAATTTTCATTTACTAAAGTAGTTAAAACTTTATAAACTAGATTAACACTTGAGTTAAGCTAGTTATGCAAAGCGAACTAATTGCTCACTGTATTCATTAAGAGAACTTGTAGTATAAAAGTTATACATTACATTCTTTTTAAATACAAACTTGAAGTTTTTATTTTTATATATTTAGACTTTATTATTTATTATTATACAATAACTAAATTAAAATTCTAGCCTTAAAAATGTAAGATATTTTAAAAAAGGACAATATAAATTACAATAATAACAACAAATATAATAATAAAAATATTACAAATAACAATGCTAAAAAAATTAATAAAAGACTTAGACTTTTTAATGTGTACATTGGATACAAAACCAATAATGGTATAATGCTACCATGGTGGAGTATGTACACTTAGAAATAAAATTTTACAAGCAGAAAAATAAAATAAATATTTACAAAACATACTGATCGAATATTAAAATATTTTACAAAAATGCATAATATTGTATCCAGTTACAATTAATAAACATAAAATATAAATATTACATCTCAATAAATGGAAGAACAACAAACAATCAAATTTATCCGAACAATTTATATTTTGATACAAGATTGGCGTTTCAAAAATTTATCATCAATCTCCCTCATAAATAAGTAGCAATTAAAAACTGTAAATTTCCTCTCTACTTTAGTCCTACTTACGTCAGTAATACAATTGAAGAAATGTTTATTACAGTAACAATAGATATATTATTATGTTTTTTATAATATATTTTCTCTATTTTGGGAAAACATTTCCAAAATAATATGAACCAAAAAAAACGTTGACATAATTAATCATTTTGGACAAAACAATAAGTTGGATTTTCTTACATTATTATCAAAAAATGTATTCAAATCTCAATTTTTTTTATTTTATGAAAAATTTATCAACAGTTAATGATAAAATGATTTACGCATTTTTATTTTATTAATATTATATTTCCTCATTCCTCTCATTCCTAGCCAAACTTTTTCATATCAAGTCAATTGGGACAATCGAACTCACTAACTAAAGAGTTAATTAACCCTCTTTGTGAGGCTCGGCGAACCAAATGATTTACTAACCCTTTTTGTGACATACGGGGGATTAAAGGGTTAGTTTATCCGAAGAAAAATCAAGATGTTTAAATCTCGAGTAATTAGATGGATGCCATAGTAGTTGCGACATTTTTAAGATTTCATTAAAATTAACCACGCCAACATTTTTCATTTTAATTTCTCTTTATTAATATTTTATTTCATTTTATTATTTGTTTTACTTAAATATATATTTGTTATTAATTATTCATTATTATTTATTATTCATTATTATAAAATTATTCATAATTAATAATGATTACTTTAGTAAATTTAAAGTTATATCATTTTTTTATTCTTAGATACAACTACAAAATTTCCTCCAGCTTCTACAGAAACATCTAAAAGAAAAGTTTTGCAATATTCTTCAAACTTTTCTTATTGTTCTATGTTTTTGTTATTGATTTTGTCCTTTCCTTTGTCGTAAAATTTTGTTGTTTATACTCTTTCAATTATTTATACAATTTCTTCCTCTTTTGTTGACTAACAACCTATAACCTATGGTTTGTGTACTTATATACTTATACTTTTAAATATTTTATTTGTCTTCTGTTGTTGGTGCAGGTGATTCAATTATTTATTTTTGCTAGAAACAAAAGCTTGATAGCATCAACTATAATATATATGAGTTTTAAAACTCAGGTCTCTGTATATTATTAAGATTAACCTAACAGACAATATATTAGTTTTAAAAATTGAAAAACAAGGGCAGGTCTCTGTACATTATTAAGATTAACCTAACAAACAATATATTAGTTTTAAAAGTTGAAAAAACAAGGGCAGGTATATGTACATTATCAAGATTAACCTAACAGACAATATATTAGTTTTAAAAATTGAAAAACAAGCTCAGGTCTCTGTACATTATTAAGATTAACATAACAGTCAATGTCTTTGGCAAAACCACTGAATGTGTTTGTAAGCTTAACTACCTTAGAATAATAAGCAACAATTCAATTTTCATAGTAGTCATTGTAAAAGTTTATTTAAGGTATAAGAACTGTTTTGAATATAACCAGAAACGTTAAATGTTAAGACCATTTTGGCTATATTTGGTCTAAAACAAATAAAAGTATTCTAATATTTATTGAAAAAGATGTCTAAAAAGTGTTGAAAACTTGTTTAAGAAACTATAATAATTTTTCAAATCTATAGAGTAATTTTCCTCCAACATAAATTGTCCTCTAACCATATGCAGCCGACATATAGCGCTTTCTTCCATCCAGGGAATGCTTAGCGTATAAGATTCTCAGGAAACAAAACCACATTCTAATGCCAATAAAAAGCTTGAGGTGGACTCACATCAATGTGAATGAGACTTGCTTACGCAGCATTCATCTTCAGACAGCCTTCGTATCCACTAAGCCAGGATTTCTTAGCCTCGTTTTTCGAGGGAACCACAGTATATAAAACGGATATTTTCGAGAACCATCAGAAGTAACTATTCTAAATAGCTAGCTTATAGGTAAGCTGCCGATATAGCCTATGTATAACTTTCTGGGCAGGAGAAATAAAATAAATTCTTTATGAAATAAATATATAATTATCAACCATCTTTAACTATACACACGTGAGAAATGTGTATACAATGTCAGAATAACCGAAAAAATACATATTTTAAATGAACATTTCAAATTGAAATGAAATAACATTTCAAACTTAACATTTTTTTTTATAAATTAAGTCACAATTTAGCAATGCTTGCCGTTAATATTAGTTATTTTAGCATACAATATGGTATTTTGATAATCATATGTAGTAATTTCAGTGAAGTATACTTTCAATAACAATATTTATCAATAACTATCCTAACACTTTTCACTTCTACGATTTTTCATTTCAAATGGCTGTCATAGTTTCTCAACACGCCACCAGGGTATCAAAGAAAATGGGATCTAAAGGCTTATTTTTATATTCAAATTTTATATACTGCAAAAAAGATTTATTGTAAAGATTCATGCACATTTTTGCATAGTATGCGATCTTAGTAACACATTTACATAATTTAAAACATTTGTATACCTTGTGATTATAAATAAAACGTCTTTATAGTCCATGGGCCAAGCAAAATTTGACTACCAATTTGGTGAACAGATCCAACATTAATTTTTGATTAGAAAAGGGTTGAAAGTGTTCAAAAAACCATGATGGACATTTCAATTGCGTAGCTTATCTTGTATTTTTGTTACTTAAAGATACAACTATGATTGAAAAACTAACAAGATTTCTCGGTGCGTCAAAATTTTTCAAAAATTTATCCAGTAGTTATACTTATGGGACACTTCCTGTTAAAATTCCTGATAAAAATCAATAAATATTGGAAATAAAAACAAAAGACCATGTAAAATGAAAGTTTCTAGGGTTAAATTCCATAGGAAGATTCAACCCTCTTAGTTGTCTTTTTTTAGGCAGACGTACGACGATTTCATAATAATTGTCTGGCAGCTTTTCATAAATTTTTGTTTATTTTATTCAGCGTCCAGCAGCGATGCCATATACACAGATAAACCCAGATTTTCAAAGGTATTTGATACTGTGCAAAGGATCAAGTCCTGTATGTGAAAAATCAAGATGTTTGCAGAAATGACACAGACATCTCGCTAAAACACAGACATCTTAAGTAACCTTT
>JARUHE010341835.1:0-10432 GCA_031471125.1 Archaeomysis grebnitzkii | reverse complement strand
ATTATCCATATCATTAATATTGTTATCATTATCCATATCATTAATATTGTTATCATTATCCATATTATTAATATTGTTATCATTATCCATATCATTAATATTGTTATCATTATCCATATCATTAATATTGTTATCATTATCCATATTATTAATATTGTGATCAATATCCATATTATTAATATTATCATTATCCATATTATTAATATTATCATTATCCACATCATTAATATTGTTATCATTATCCACTTCGAGACTCGTGACAGGCCAGAGTCTCTTATCGATCATTCCTGGAAACGAAACCTTCGACTGGGTTCACTCAATATTTTTGTTCATCGAATTTCTTTCACACAAAAACAACTCGGAAAAAGTCGCGATAACTCTCCCTAGCCTAAAAACCACAAGATTATTTAACCACATTCAATCTTAGAGACGTTTGCCACTTGCTTCACCAATGACCATGTCGATGTCTGTGTAATGCGAGAGTGGGAATGCATCAAAAATAACTGGATCGATTGCATTTTTAAAAGTTTAAATTAAATTAAATTGCATGTTTAAAAGTGTAAATTAAATTGCATTTTCAAAAATTTAAATGAAAACTTATTGAGTAAAAATAAAAGAAAAATCCTTAAAATTGTTGAATGTTGGTGAATTTAAAGGAAGAAATGTCCTTGTTAATAAACATCTTTTTGAAAAAGTCAATTGCAAAAACAAAACAGAACATCTTCTGATTTCGAACTTTTTTTATTTCTAAAGTTTCCAACAAATGTGATTTAAAGATTATTTTTTGAAACTTCTATATTCATTTTAAAATGACATAGAATATTCGTAATTACCTATTATTGGGATTTGTTGAAACAAAATTTCGCTTCGAGTTGTCCATTTCTTTTTTTAACAATGTTATTCCCGGAAATTTGTTAACACGCTACAGTGTGTGGATGGTGGAAAGGATCAGTCATTTATTGCTGGTTGGCAATTTCAGATGAACAAACATTTCTACCAGGAGTATGGCTGGCATAAACACTTGGTAGGATTTTATTTCTTTACAAAGTATTTATTATTCGCTCAAATACATGTGGGTTATGTTAAAGACTTCACACCCTAGACATTGTTCTACAATGAAAGTCAATTTGCATTAAACATCTTTAGATAGCTAAACTACACAAGACAATCGTATAGATTAAAAAAATATTACGAATATATGATAAATATTAAAGCAACCATAAACGTACACCCACACCCACACGCACACAGTTGGTAGATATAAACAGTAAATACTTCCATGAATCAAGTTGACATAAATCAATAGCACGGAGACCAGTTTGGTGTGGTGGCCCAGAGACTTGTTTACACAATCTACGAATCCATGAATGGCAAAACCTCAAATTATTCTGCATCGATCGAGTGTTCGGACGCATTTCAACACATGGTGGTTAGCTTATCAGTTGCCAAGCTCTAGAGTCTATTGGCATTGAAAGTTTGCAGTTTTGAACAGTCAAAGGTTATTCGGTGCAGCGTCCAAATACAATCTAAACAACTCAGAGGTTGTGATAAACACAACTCACCAGAAATGTATCTTTAGTGGCGGTGGCAGTAGTAACATTAATAGTAATATTCGTAGTAATAATAGTCGTAGTCGTAGCAGTAGTGGTTGTTGTAATAATAGTATTAATACTAATAACACTAGTAATAGTAGTAATAGTAGTAATAGTAATAGTAGTAATAGTAGTAATAGTAGTAATAGTAATACTAATAACACTAGTAACACAAGTAACATTGGTAATACAAGTACCACTAGTAATAGTAGTCATACTAGTAATAATATTAATAGTAGTCATACTAGTAATAATAGTATTAGTAGTAGTAATAATAGTAGTAATACTAGTAGCAATAGTAATACTAGTAGCAATAGTAATACTAATAGCAGTAGTAATACTAGTAAAAATAGTAATACTAATAGCAGTAGTAATACTAGTAAAAATAGTAATACTAGTAGTAATAGTAATACTAGTAATACTAGTAAAAATAGTAATACTAGTAATACTAGTAGTCTTTTTTTAGTCTTTATCTTGTTTCTTGAACAAAACTGGCTAACTAAGGCATAAACTTATAATAAACACATAATATATCATAGCTATGACATTAATAATATTCTTTACATACATAAAATCCGTAATACAAATCCACAACATAATAAAATATT
The DNA here is from genome assembly GCA_031471125.1 of Archaeomysis grebnitzkii. NCBI lineage: Eukaryota > Metazoa > Arthropoda > Malacostraca > Mysida > Mysidae > Archaeomysis > Archaeomysis grebnitzkii. The sequence goes on along the minus strand of JARUHE010341835.1, from coordinate 8,232 downwards.
CAATATTTTCACATTAGATAATAAAAAAGTTATTAATATTTTCATTTGTATGTTGCTGCAACACATTTCTCCTGAAGAAAAGTTGCTTTAAAAACAGATCCTGTCTTAAGTAGTTGTCTTATCCATTGAAGATTTTAGTTGTACATACCATGGAATGTTAATGTATTGAATGATCAATGGAAACATTCATATTCGCCGAATTATTTAGGATACGTTTAATGAATTGTAAAAATTTGGTTTCTTTTAAATCTGATAATTAAGTAATTTCAAAGAAAAATTTGTCAGAATAATTATGAAATGTAATCACACTTACGTTGAACAAGCAACACTCACAGGAAAAAAGAAATAATTTGGTAAGCGTCATACAAATGACTTGTTAACGCAACATTAATTCAAAACTAAAACTTGTATTCGTATAACCAATTCCCGTTCGAATCTAAAATATGGACCTTGCGGGATTATTTAAGAGGCATTGATTATTTTACGATTAAATAAAATGAACATAAAACTAAAGCTAAAACTTCACATAATCAACACTAATATTATTTAAATTAATTAAATCCCTTCATCTTGATTGAGCGAAGGATTTTTATAAAAAAAAACTTTTACATTTGAAACAAAAAAAATCGATTAGATTATATTTCTAAGAAACAGTCAACATGAACGCTAAACAAAATTTATATTGCGTCAATTCACATGGAAATGTATAACTCAAAATGTGATGGTATTAATATAACCAGAAACACACAATTTCAAAACCATAAGATCGATAAATAAAAAATATCCGTTTTTTTAACAGTTGTATTCAATTATGTAATGCCATTTTATAAAACAGTTTTGTAGTTCTTTGTAGATCAAAAATATTTGAAAATGATCATATAAATTACGTATTCAATTGTTAGGGTTTCGTATATTTTATTAATTGAACTAAAAATGTTATAAAAAAATCATAGAACAACACCCTATTAAACCGCATCCTATTTTACTGGTGATATACATAAACAAATTGTCAGTGTAATCCTTTTGAGAAATATATTCACTCGTATGCTGTCATGTCAGTTGTTTATAGCATAGGTTAGCATTTTAGAATTTCAGAGAACGAAACACAAAGAAATATTGAAGCGTGCGTATGTGCCACCAGTCAAACATGTTGAAGATGATCCAAGAAATAAAATTGTCTTTAATAAAGTTGAAATGAGTAATTTTCAAACAAAAGATTGATCCACATTTGAACGACAGGTCCACAAAAAAGGTAGCGAATAAACATTCAATTTTTGGCTTCAGGCAACAAATTGTGAAAAGTTGTCTTCGATTCGCTCCTGTATGGAGTGTTGAGTGTATTCCATGTCAAAGCAATCATTTGTTGTGTCATGTTTGACGAATAATTTAAAAAATAATTTATAGAAATGATTAATTTAAAAAACCCCATCAAAGTAACTACAGAAGTGTCATTTGAATCAGTTGTGCAGCAACGGAAAAGAAGGATCGTTGAAGACCGCCATTTCTCTTTTGTGTTTTTGTGTCGAGAGAAACTTTGAACGAATTTTAATTTGTTCTCATTAATCCCGATTGACCTTTGACTGCTGCTGGTTTCTCCTTTGATACCTCCGTGCATTGGAACATTTGAATTATCATTTCAAATATTCCACAAATAAAATTGACGTCCTTTTTGAACAAGATTTTACTGAGTAAAGTCGTTAATTGTCTAAAGAATGGACACGTTATGTACAAATCCACTGATTGTACGCGTGCAAGGAAAGAATTGGTAATGATTTAAAAAATAGTTAACATATATGGATCGAAAATAGCAAAAGTGATGTAAGCTCTGTTATTTGAATGTGGGTTACCTTACTTGTGCTATTTTCGATCCACATATTTATGAGATATAAAAAAATATAATAAATGAAAACTATTTTCAGATTTTTCAAAATAATAATTCAATTTCAACGGTAGCTAATTTGAAATAGGTTGGTCTTTATACCAAAACAGTAAATTACTAATAACATAGAATAAGCCTACTTTGCCCTATTATAATATATTAATTAATGTTGAATTGGTTAACTCATCACAAACGAATTCGATATATTGCGACATGTGGCATGTACCGACGACCGAACAAAGACTATCAAATGGAAGTACTAGAGACAGATCACAATTATGTTAATAACAACAGCGGTGCTGGTAGAGCCAGTATGGAGGAGGTGCATTTGCTCCAGTCATCACACCAACCGTACAATGCAAGGTCAACCAGTGGAAACTTCTTTGTTCGGTGCGGGCAACCACATCACAACAAACACTTGTCAGCGATGACGTCACCACGCCACTTGACTCATTGGACAGCGAGCGTGATGACGTCATCAATGCAATGATGTCATAATTCCGCTTAACCACAATCCCACTTTCACGACATTGCGTCATCTCCATTCGTCGAAAGTAATGAACAAAAAAACTAGAATTTGTTTGAAAATCATTTTTTGGCATAATTTGGTAAAACTGAAGAAAATTGAATACCAAAATTACCCGTTAGTACCACGAAAGCTAAACTGGATTGGTGGCATAGCAATGATTGGTTAAAGAAAGTTCAGTGCAATTAAATGTTGCCAACAAGTCATTTATCGAGCTTTCATGCCGCTGAACTGAACAATGTTTTAACATTTGACGTTAATAGTTATTTAAATTAGAAATATTCATAAGTTTTTAGTTTTCTAAACTAATCCCAAGAAAAAAAGAATCCTAATTAAAGCATTTCCTTAATCTGCCATTCCTTAATAGGAAGGATTTGTTGAAGGTGAAATGAGTCAATAAGTGATTCAATAATTCAAATACAGGACACACAATTTCAATGTAATTGATAATGACCCTGCAAGAGTATTAATTACTTACATATTTGGTAACTGAACCACAAAGTACAAATCAATTGGTTGATTTTTACAACAAACCATTGAACAGAATCTGAAAAGCCATTCATATACACAAGAAAAATAAATCCTATACAAATATTAAATAATTTTCACTATTGCATAACATTTACAAATATTTAAAACAAAGACCAAGAAAATGTGTTGAAAACCATAATTACTCACATTGTTCATAAAATTGTCATTATTTCGTAATTGAAACACAAATTATATAACATTGTTTCTTTATTGTTAATATTACTTCTTTAAAAGTGAACATGGGAGCGATAAAAATTCCATTTCATCATAATAAAATGTAAACCTGAAAGACAAAGGTTATTGCCACGCATGTGAATTCATTGTCGCTTAATTATGCAAAAAATGAGTCGCTGACCAAAATAAAAGTCGAACACAGCTAGGACTGAATGGAGGAGAAAAAGACACCGCCTGCAGGCAAATGTTGATCTCTTTTACATGCACAAAGGAAAGAAGAAGCGGTGGCGACACTGTCATGGTTTATATCACCCTTCGCTCCTGTGCATTCTTTTGTAATTAAAAACATTACAAACGAATGTGTTGTTTAGTCGTGAATTTTTAATACTATATACGGATCGACAATAGCACAAGTGATGTAAGCTCTCTTATTTCAATTTGGATTGCCTCACTTGTGCTATTGTCGATCCATATGATCTAACACCTTGCTCAGCTTGATTTAAACGATGTAGATAGTTAGTTGTTAGCAACACCATAAAAAATGCTGAAAATGATCTTAGAATGTAAATTAAATGACTTGACCTATCAAATGTAAACCACAAGTGAATAGATATAAACACGTGTGTTTAATAATGTTTCTATTATTAATATAAATATGTATGTGATGATAGACGTGTTTCATATAAAACGAACATTAATGACCTGCACATTACAGCCATTACAATGACCTTTATTTAACAAAAGAAATAAATGCTGAACAACTGTTCCACACATATGATCAAAGAAAATTAACTTTATGATGTATAGATCCAAGTCAATTATCCATAAAAACAGATTGCAGATAAAATTGTTTCAAGTCTTTCATATCTAGGTTAACCTTATTAATTTCAGGTCAATATTTTGAGATTATGAAACATATTTATTGACATCTTCATGATTATTACAAACAATGTTGGTAAAAAAAACAAATAAAAATTATAGAATGATCAACAAGTATGCGAAAAATTTCTTATTTCTAACCAAATGTGTTGGTTAATTTGAGATCATTATGTAATAAATAAGATAACTTGATACATAACATTTATATAAAAGTGTCTCTTTTTCTATTAATAAAAAACTCGTGTTTCATTTCTCTATCAAATTGGTTGTATAGACTTGATGCCATCTACTATTCAACTGTGATGGATATTTAGACGAATTATTTCTATTGATTTAGAAATTGTTCTGGCGATCACGAGACTTATTTATTCATGTGCGGTGAATGGGGGAAGGAAACAAATGCAAAGTGACTTTGGATTACATTTTTTGCGACTATTCATTTATTTAAACTCTTCCAATGTGGAATAGAAACATTTTATCATTGTAATTATTAAAACAACGTCTTCTATTCAAAAAGTTTTCCTTTTACTGAGGTCCAGCTTCTGATGCTTCCATTGTTGTTCATCTCGTTTTATTATGTCAGAGACTCGGGGTAACCGTTAAACACTGTGATGCTACATACAAATTTTCAATGGTAATCTGAACTTTAATAACTACTCTATGGAGCCAACACAAATAGGACTATAGTGCATTACTTTAATACAATGCGCTATTATTGAAGTAGCAAGTAATAAATTGAATTAACATTGCAAAGCTGAAAATTAAATTATTCACTTAGCGAAACTCTTCAGACATCTTATTTCCACATGATTGAATTCTTTCTGGCTCGGATTGTATTTTTATTTAAATTGCGGTTTGCCAAAATGTTGGAAATAAACCTGTGAAATAGTTTTCAAGTTGCGTGGAACTAAATTCAATTTGAGTTAATGTGCATAGCGTCATTAAATTTCAAGTCTCAATACTGTTTAAGTGTCATTCATTGCAACATACGAATACAATTCACATTGATATTTAGTCATTGGAGCATTGAACTCTTACAACAAAATGCGACTTGCTTGTGTTTTGTCCAATAGAAATGATTGAGTCTCCATCATTAGCAGTGGTCCAAGGGTCGGTACAATGAAGAGCAACTCTGACACTATCCACCAAATGTAAATTGGAGCGACGAGTGTTGGTTGAACGTGGTGGAGTTAATGAAGACCAGGAAATGCCTGCAAGTATCGCCGTCGATGATTCACTTGTATATAAACAACCTCTTCGTTAGGCTTAACTCGTCTATTCCTTGTGCATAAAACAATCAATTTCGATGATGAAGTGGAACAAGAGAATTCGGATAACTCTGGATTTCAAACATTTTAACATATTTTAGATACATTAAGAACCTTACCTGTGAAAAATATGAGCTGCATTATATATCTTTCAACATACTCGAAAATTTATCAACAAGTTTACGAGGTTTTGAGACATAATTCTGTTTATTTAATAGCTTCACATCCGGATAATTGCATTAAGATCTTTAAAAATGTTAGTTACACTACATCACTCAAGATATAAGAATATTCTTCAATTAAAGAGAAGTATGCAAACATAGTTTTTAAATTATTGTGAAACGTTAAAGCGTAATTAAACAAAAAAAATTGTTTGTTTAATCATAAAGTTGATTGAGTAATTCAATTCAAATCTTCAGTTGAACGAGACCAATATTTCTTTGCAGATAGTACATCTGCAAAAAAAATTTCAACATTTTTTTAAAACATTACAATCAAAACTAATTCGAGAAATGAGAAGAAAATAGTTGTCCATCACAACCAAGAAGATATATGCAAAATGAATGAACAAGTTGCATGAGCCATAAAAGAGAGTTGGTGTTTATATTGTAATTATATGAAGGCGTTTATTCAATAATAAAATATGTTTAACAATGTGTATTCAACATGCAATGCTACATTGTGAACTAACCTTCATTGTGTATATCAGATTAAACTGAACAAAATAGTTGTGCATCAATAATCTATTTTAATTTCTAAGGAAAATGTTCGATATATCAAAGATAAAAAATGTCGCGGATTTATTTATAAACCTTTTAATTACAAATCGTTTTAGATCTTTCGTTTTCAGTGATATTCTTCATTTTGTACAAGGATATATACAAGAATACTTGAAGTTTATTACAAAATTTTATAAATCTTTATGCCAGTATAAATAATACTAAAATATTTACATATACAGTATATAAGTCGAACAATAACTAAAATAAAATGTGTCAACAAACAAAAGTGAACAGAAAAATGCATCCTATTAAAACGTGCATCAAGTTAACTTGTACATGCCACTTTAACATTACAATTACAATAATATGTTAAGGACATACATCTAGTGTTTGAACTATTCAATTGAGCCACAGGACTGAATAACCACAATGGCAAATGGAGACAAACATTATTGAACATTTGGTCGTTGGTGCAAAGTGATGGAAGGAGAAGTGGAAATGGACGACCCCTTTAGCAATTAAGACGCCAACAAGAATCGCGATTACTTCCCATTATATCAAATGTATTGAAAGAAAGTTTTAGGCCTAAAGATAGTGTTTCTTTCAAGGAATCTCTCCTTTTCGCAATGGTAAATACAAATTAGACATACGTATAGTGTATCGTTATAAAGTTTATTGGCTGTACAACCTATTTCAAAGTACGAAAAATTTATCCAAGTTATTAAATATGAAAACATGGAATTAGGCACATCATCTATAAATGATTTTATTTATTTTTATTTGGTCTCAGTGGACCAGGCTATACACCGTCGGGTTTTGCCAACAACATCTGGTGTTCCCAGGCGGTCACCCACCCAAGTAATAGCAAGACCCAACGTTGCCTAACTTTGCTGATCAGACGGGAAGCGGTGTTTCAATGTGGCCAAGGCCGTTGATATCATCTATAAATGAGGAGCGAAATCCGTGCAGAAGTATGACAAGGAAAGCGATTGCTTTGTAAAGGTAAAAAGGAAAATTACAAGCCAAGGTGTTGGTTTGGATGAATTAACTTCAAATATTCATCTATAGACAATTATTTGAACTTGATGAATTAAACTGGTTCGAATTTATAATAAAATGTGAGGTTCTGAAACAACAAAAGTATAATTTTACTCACGAAGCTCTCGACTATAACATGTTCATAGTTTGACCATTAAAATGTTCAATAGAGAAACAATTAAAGGAACGTTTAAAAATTTATTAACTTTACATTAACGATAAATTTGAAATAGAAAGAAAAATGAAAGTACACAATTTTAAACGAAATTCTTGAAGGGAATTTGGGAAGTGTCGAACATTTAAGAAGGCAATAAAAACTAAAGACAACTCTTTAAATGATCCTCTGCCCAGCTGTTATACTTAACACAGTTCGTGATGAATATTCTTTGAAGAAACATTTTATTTGTAACTATGAAGTCACAAATAAAACAATAAAAACAACTTTATGATACTTTTCAAAAAGACCGACGATCAAAATATGAAACAGGTAAACATGCCATCAATTACAACCTGCAGAAGAACTTCGACATCGAACATTTATAAAAAGTAGAAACCAATTAATCAGACATGTTGCTGGGAGAAAACTTAATTGAATTGTCCACTCAATTTAAACGTACTCCAGATAAGAATTTATACATGGTAAAATGTTCTATGTGACGATGATGTAGCATTATCCTCCCCTCGTTTAAGGGTCGTTCCCCCAACGTGGGGAAGCAACCAAACAAATGGCCGCGTGTAAGCCATAAGCACGTGCACACGATGTGCAAGCCATAAACATGTGTACACGATGTGTAAGCCATAAACATATGTACACGATGTGCAAGCCATAAACATGTGTACACGATGGGTAAGCCATAAACATATGTACACGATGTGTAAGCCATAAGCACGTGCACACGATGTGCAAGCCATAAACATGCGTACACGATGTGTAAGCCATAAGCACGTGCACACGATGTGTAAGCCATAAACATGTGCACACGATGTGTAAGCCATAAACATGTGCACACGATGTGTAAGCCATAAACATGTGTACACGATGTGCAAGCCATAAATATGTGTACACGATGTGCAAGCCATAAACATGTGTACACGATGTGCAAGCCATAAACATGTGTACACGATGTGCAAGCCATAAACGTGTGTACACGATGTGTAAGCCATAAACATGTGTACACGATGTGCAAGCCATAAACATGTGTACACGATGTGCAA
>JARUHE010341824.1:0-10432 GCA_031471125.1 Archaeomysis grebnitzkii | reverse complement strand
GTAGAAATATACTCTTATCGAGGCTTCAAAGTAAACTTTTTTTTAGTAAAATTATAGATTATTAAAACATAATATGTACAAATAAAATGCAAACATTAATGAAAAATAAAATAAATCAATATGATTATAATTCTACGCTACAAAACATAGAACATAAAACATAGAATACATAAAAAATCGAACAAATTGGCATGAGCGCAACCAACAAAAACAAAAAGGTTGTTAATGAACAATTAATTTATTCATTGTTCATTAAATAATCTCTGACTGCTCTCTTGAAGGCTCTCAGTGTTGACGCCGTTCTAATCGCAGATGACAATTTTTCATTCCATACATGACAACCGTGACACATGACCGATTGTTGGCGCTCGCCAATCACAGCGCGTGGAGGACGCGATTGCAGCGGATCTCGCAGATTTAGATTATGCATATTGTGACAAAAACTAAATGGTATTTTACTATTAATTAAGTTGTTAACAACTTTGTACACAAAACAAAAAGTGATACAACCAAATGTTTGTTTGTTCAACGTTGAAGATTCCAAGCTGTTTCATGAGTGGGGCTGTGTAAGCATGTCTATTGTTAAATGTTAGAGTTCGTAATGCTCGTTTCTGTGCTAATATCAAAGGTTTTAAATGGCTGGCATAAGTTAAACCCCAACTGGTGTTGCAGTATAGGATGTAAGGATTCTTTAAAGTTATATACATTTTTTTAAGTGCTTCTCTAGTAAATAAATGTCGCGTCAAGTATACAATGTAGTTAAGTATATTAGTTTTGTTAGTATTATTCATGATATGCTTAGACCATTTTAAATTATATCCTAATGTTGGTCCCAAGGTTAATGTTGTTAATTATAAGATTTGGTAAAACGGTAGCTATTTTTTATTGTTATAAAATGTTCATTGTAAGTTTGTTTGCCGTCATCCAATCATACACTGTTTGCAGTTGTGTATTCATGTCTTCAATTATGTTTGGAATATTTTTTCCACTTTTGCATACCACACTGTCATCTGCATAAATAACACATTTTAAATCTCTACACGCATTCGTTAAATCATTAATATAAATTATGAAAACGAAAGGTCCAAGACAAGACCCCTGCGGTACTGACAAATTTATAGTTTTAGATGTGGATGTTGAGTTCTTATATTTTACCATCAGTTTTCGTCTTGTGATATAACTCCGGAATAATGGTATAGTGAATTGCAATCATAGAACTGCATCACATGTCGTTCACTTCTGTTTTTTACGGTTCTTTGTCTTATTCTTAATGAAAAAATTTTTCACTTTTTTTCGTATATAATTTTGTTGGTAAATGATTTTTTGAAATGATAGGATAAAAATTGAAATCATAAATCTTTATGATTGATTGTTAAAATAATAAAGTAAACTTGAGAAAAATTGAATTATGTGTACAAATTTAACGGTTTCTTACATTGTAATTTAAAACAAAACATATGTATTTTGTATGTTATTTATATATAACTTTTTTGGTGAGAGATTTCTTGAAATGATAGCGCAAAATTAAAATCATAACTTATAATAGAGGGAACAGAATGTGCGACAAAACTATTGCAGTTCAACTAACATTGGAGAAAACCTTTACTAAACAAAACAACAAACACAATAAAAAAAGATGGCAGTATAATGAATACTTTTCTTTGCTGTGATGCATAATAATAATAAAACATTATCATTATCATTATTATTAGTGTTATTAAAATTACTAACATAAAAAAGTGTTTTATATTGCAACTAGCTACTATAAACAAAATTGTTTTTATCGCAAATAAATGTTACAATGAATCGACAATAGCACAAGTGAGGTAAGTTGTATGTTATTTGCATGTGGGTTACCTCACTTGTTCTATTTTTATCGACAATAGCACAAGTAAGGTAAGCTCTGTGTTATCTGAATGTGGGTTACCTCACTTGTCCTATTGTCGACCTATTTTTCATTGTTATCGTTATTATCATTTTATCATTATATTGTTATTATTTTTTTATTACTAACAATAATAACATTATATCATTATTGTGATTCACAACGAAGTGAAGTATTCATTATACGGCCATCGTTTTGTTGGTGGCTGTTTTGTTATTGTAAACGTTTACACTATTGTTATTGTTGATCATGTTACGGCTATTAATGTTATTTTTGATCATGTTACGGCTATTAATGTTATTTTTGATCATGTTACGGCTATTAATGTTATTTTTGATCATGTTACTGTTGTTATTGTTGATATTAATGTTCCTATGATTTGTAATAGCAGTGTTATTGTATGCCTTGTTACTGTTATGTTTATCGTATTGTCATGGTTATTGTTTGGTTGTATTATATATTATTATATATTGTTATGTATTATTACTACTATTGTATGTTATTATCTGTTATTAACTATTCGTGTCTATTATTGTCTATTATTATCTATTATTGTTTATTATTATATATTATTATATAGTAATCACTATTATTATCTATTATTATCTATTATTATATAATAATCACTATTATTATTTATTATTATATTGTAATCACTATTTTTATCTATTATTATATAGTATTCACTCTATTTATATATAAGCATATGTTATCTCATGATATATATAGTATTCACAATTATTATCTATTAATATATATCATTATTTAACTTTTAGTATTTATTATTATATAATATTATCTATTATTATATAGTATTTTCTATTATTATAAAATATCAACTATTATTGTATAGTATTAACTATTATTATCTGTTAGTGTCTAATCTTATATAGTATTAACGGTACTTTGTCTATCTATGGTATAATTTATTATCATCTATTGTTATCTATTCTTGTATGTTATTATATATTGTTATATATTGTTATTTATTGTTATCTCTTATTATCCTATTATTTATTATTATACATCTCTATCAATTGTTATAAATTGTTATATAGTACTATATATATTTCTATCTATTGCTATCCTATTGTTATATATTGTTATATATTATTATATATTTCTATCTATTGTTATCCTATTATTATATAGTCCTATTTATTATTATCCTATTATTATACATTTCTATCTATTGCTATCCTATTATTATATATTATCATATAATCCTATCTATTGTTATTCTATTATTATGTACTGTTATAAATTTCTGTCTACTGTTATATATTATTATATAGTTCTATAATATTATATATTAATAGTATATAATATTATATATTTATATCTGGTGCTATACTATTACTATATAGTATTATATAGTTCTATATACTGTTATCCTATTATTATATACTATTATATATTTATATCTATTGTTATATATTATTATATATTATTATATAGTCCTATTAGTATATATTATTATATAGTCCTATTAGTATATAATATTATATATTTATATCTATTGCTATCCTATTATTATATAGTATTATATAGTCCTATCTACCGTTATCCCATTATTATATACTATTATATATCTATATCTAATGTTATATATTATTATATATTATGGTATAGTCCTATTAGTATATATTATTTTATATTTCTATATATTGTTATCCTATTATTATATAGTATTAGATAACCCTATCTACTGTTATCCTATTATTATATACTGTTATATATATATATCTATTATTATATATTATTTTATAATAATATATATTTATATATATTATTATATATTATTATATATTATTATTGTTACTGTGTATGTCTACGTAACTAAAAAAATAAAATTCGAGCAACATTGTAATTAATTAATTACAAAAGAATAAAAATTTAAACCCTTTTGATTCATAATAGAACTGAAGTTGAGAGGCTTCAATGATCAATGCATGTCGAGAAACAAACAAACGCACGCACGCACACTCCAACAAATGAACGGACAATAGTACAAATAACCAACACTCAATTAACATCGTGCTTACCTCACTTGTGTTTTTGTTGATCCATTTGTGAGATGAAATACTTTGTTCGATGGTTGGCAATAACACAAAAGAGGTAGTCCACACTAAAATAACATTGAGCTTACCTCACTTGTGCTGTTTACGGTTCAGCATACTTTCTTAAATCGTGATCTCGACAAAACTTTTGTTGATTCAATCACATTGATACAATCTTGTACAAAGAGTTTAAATTTATTTTTTAAAGGGAACAAAAACTTGACCTTTTTATTTGAAAAAAACAACGGTTTTTTAAATAAAAACGTAACCTTATTGTTTGAAAAAAAAATCATTTGTATAAAATAAAAACAAAACGACATTAACATTTAAAAAAAACATATATTTTTTCGAAATAAAAAACGTAACCTTATTGTTTGAAAAAAAAACATTTGTATAAAGCTAAAATAAAATGACCTTAACATTTAAAAAAATATATATTTTTTCGAAATAAAAAATTGTACTCACGAGTTCCATCGAAACGTGTAGCAATCGTGTCCAGAAAATTATTCTGAGGAGCCAGTAGACCACGGCGAGCCGGCATGGTGGAGGTAGGAGCTTCAACACTGCACTTAAAAAAATATTTCAATTTGTTCAAAATCTAGATTTTTTTTCATTAGGTCTTAAATAGAAAATCATTTTACCTATAACTGCAAAGAAACCTACAATGGAGGTAATAGCTTCAACACTGCACTTGGTAAATTTGTTTTGTATTCGAAATTATTTTTTAAAAAGACTATAAGTGAAAAATAGTTAATTGTTTTAATTCTAATTATTCCAACATATACGATCAACTTTAATTTATATTCACTGAATTAAACTACATTACAAATATATAAAACAACATATATATATTTTTTATTATTTCAACTATTTAAACTAAACATTATTAAAAAGTTTTTAGTCTTTATTTTTTTATTTGCTAAAATTTAATAAAAAAAATATTTACACATTCGATTTATTTTTAGATATATTTCAACTTTTATTTTTTCAATTCAGAGTTTTTTTCATAAACTTTTTTTAAACTTGAAAAAAATAATTTTCAATTAATTCAGAGTTTTTTTCATAAACTTTTATTAAACTGAAAAAAATAACAGGATTACGTTTTCATTAACAATTTTGTTTTTTTTAGTAATACAATAAAAATTAAAACTATTTTTCTATATTATTAACAATTAAAATTATTATTATTATTTTTCTATAATATTAACAATATCATTAATTATTATTTTTCTAAAATACTAACAGTAACAATTATTATTGTTTCTTATGATATTAATAATAACAATAATCATTATTTGTCTATAATATAAGCAACAACAATCATTTTTTATTTTTTATAATACTAATAGTTAAAACTATTATTATGTTTCTCTAACACTAACAATAACAATTTTTATTATTTTTCTATAACATTAACAACAACATTTACTATTATTTTCTATAGCATTATATTTTCTATAAAGTAAAAATAAAGGTAGTTTGCAAAATTAATAAAATAAGGGAAATAAAAATGTTATAAGCAAAAACATAATAATAATAAAACGAACATAAATCAATAAAAACAAGAAAAATTAAACAAATACATCAAAAATAACATAAACAAAACACGTTACAGAAAAAAAACTTGGAAAACAAAACAAATAAAACAAAAATATATATAAAACTATAAAATAGTAAAAACAAAAAAAATAATATAAGCTATGAAAACTAACAAACAACACAAATAAAAAAATATACAATAATTAAATTAAACAAAATAAATGTACGAAACAGAAAATAAAAATAAAAACAAATAGAAAAATGATAAAATAATAAAAAAAACAGTCAACAATTAAATAAAATAAAATAAATAGAAGTACATATGAAACAGAAAATAATAAAAACCGAAAGAAAAATGATAAAATAATAAAAACAGATAGAAAATTGATAAAATAATATAAAATAATAAAACATAAAAAAGATTCGTATATCAAGATCAAATAAAAACGGAAAAACCATAAAAACTTCATCGCTGAAATTTATCTTTATGTAAATTTTGAGAAAATATCTATGAAAAATATTTTAATGTATTTCCTCGAGTGTTTATTTTTCTTTTTTATTAACATTTTCAATTTGCATAAGTTAACGAAACATCAATATACAACATGTGTGTGTGTGTGTGTGTGTGTGTGTGTGTTTGTTTGTGTGTGTGTGTGTGTGTGCGTGTGTGTGTGTGTGTGTGTGTATGGGTGGGTGTGTGGGTGTATGTGTTTATGGGTGTGTGTGTTTGTGTGTCATCCTCAGTTCAATACTCATAAAGATGTTTCGAACATCAAAATGCTGAAAACCAAACGTACAATGATGATAGGTTACTGAAATATGTATTTCTTTCTTTATTTCAATTAATTTATTTAAAATATTTTTAAATTATTAAATTTATATTTTCAATTTATTTAACAAATGGCCAGTGGGCCAACAACGTCGTTTCAACCATTGTTTGAGATTTGACCTTATTTGTTGGGCAACAAACGCAATATAAACGGTATTAAAACGTTGCATTTTGCAAAACCTTTGTCATTAGAATTAGTATGGAACCCAACGTTGTATAAACATCTGATAACGTTGTTTAAACATTACAACAACTGTTTACTCTAACGAACTTCAATACAACGTTGTATGAATATTTTTAAAACAACTTTGTGTCAACTTTAAAGTTTGTTGATCTATGGTTACATAAACGACGTTAATGAAACGTTGAGTACAGGTTTGTTGTAGAATAGTAATAAACAGACGTTTCAGAAACGTTAAGCAATGGTTGGTTGAAACAACGTTGTTTTAAAAACGATCATTCAACGTTGTATTGAAGTTGGTTAGAGTAAAATTTGTACGAGAAGTTGTTATAACAACGTTATCAGATGTTCATACAACGTTGGCTTCAATACTTATTCCAATGACAAAGTTTTTGAAAAATACAACGTTGTATAAATGTTAGACGATTTTAAAACAACGTTATAATAACGTTGTGACAACATTCAAATGCCAACTGGGTGCGATTTAAAGCTAGTTTCATTTTAAACGATATGAAAAAGTGTATTTAATTTTCCATTCATTTTAAAAATATTGTTATCCTCCCACAATGTTTGTATTGTACTTCACAATGTGTATGAATACAAAAATATGTTCCCATAATTTTTGACACACCCTGTAATTCCTGGTGTAACGTACTTCATAAATTTGTGTTCATGCTGTTATAAATATTTAGAGTTTGCGTGTGCAAGAAAATATTCTTTCAGTTTGGCACTTTTAAATACTTTTAAACGCTTTTAAACGCCAGGTTTCGTGTCTAACAAACCGTTTTGAATTATTTATTTTGTTCAAAATTAAACTTGATTTCAGATTTCAGTTTCATTAGGGATATAAATTATTTTTAATTGCGTTGTTAAAAGTTACTTTGTTATATGTTATACGATCACAAACACATACAAACACACTCGCATGCATGTGAACGTGCGTGCGCAGGTGTGAAATATATATATACATATATGTATATATTTCTGTGTGTGTATGTGTGTGTGTGTGTGTGTATGTGTTTTGTGTGTGTGTGTGTGTGTATGTGTTTATATGTGTGGGTGTGTATGTGTGGGTGTGTATGTGTGTGTTTGTATGCGTGTGTGTTTGTATGTGTGATTATTTGTGTGTGTGTATGTGTGTATGTGTGTGTGTGTGTGTGTGTGTGTTTATTTGTGTGTTTGTGTGTGTGTCTGTGCGTGTGCGTGTGCGTGTATGTGAGTGTGTGTGTTTTCTTGAATCTCATTATGCATCATAGTGAATATTATAGAAGGTTTACAATAACCTAAACATTAGAGTATAATTTTTTATCATAATCTTGAAATACATTTTTACCATCAGTCATTCAGAGTTCGCTCATGAAAATACATGATTTGTGTCGTGGCATAGCCTCGTGCGACAAAGAAAAGATTTTAGAACATTCACACAGATGAAACTTTTTTGAGGGTAGCAGTTAAAAATAATTTATATTTGGATTGACATTAGCACAAGTAAGGTAAGCTCGATGTTATTTGAATGAGAGTTACCTCATTTATGCTATTGTTGATCCTTTAAATTAATGGCTAATATTTACATCGCTAAGGTTTCTCATTTATAATCTTTAGAAAAATTTTATTAACGTTGAAAACAAATAAAAAAACAAAATAAAACACCATTTTGTTGATCTGAATTAAGGACGTTGTGTTATAGATGCATATAAATACTTTTTTGTGGTCGTTATTCGAATGTTGTATATCATATGTCTTACCAGCTCCTTCAAAATGAGAATCAATGTATGTTCTTTATTTAGTTATACCTCAATATAGTTTATGAAATATAAGTTGACAACTTCTATAAATTTAAAAAAAGATATGTTCTGTATTTCAAAAGTCAAAACTTCATTTCTTATCTGTGGTCTTTATTCGAATGTTGTATATCATATGTCTTATCAGCTCCTTCAAAATGAGAATCAATGTATGTTCTTTATTTAGTTATACCTCAATATAGTTAATGAAATATAAGTTGACAACTTCTATAAATTTAAAAAAAAAAGTGTTATGTATTTAAAAAGTCAAAACTTCAACCTAATGGGGATTATGCATCTTTCATCGATCTATGAAAACTTCAAAAATTGTTGTTTTTATAGTAGAATAATTGTAATCTCTGTTTGTACCAATGAGACTATTGAAAGTTAATCAGTAAAAAAATGCGTAAAAAATATAAATGATTGCTTTAAAGTTGCAAACAATTACTTTAAACGTGCAAAGAATTGTTTTAAGCTACAAATAATAACTTGAATATATAAAGAATTACTACAAGGGTGTAAATAATTAATTTTGAGATGTAAATAGTAACTTTAAAAGTGCAACAAAACATATTTCGAACGTTTAAAATGAGCTTTCAAAAGTGAAACTGCAAAGAGTTATTGCACGAAATAAGTTTTCTAAAATGTCATCAAAATGACAATAAAAAACCGCCAAAAACGACGATGAAAAGGGGCAGAAAATTGTCACAAAAATTGGCGGGAAAGTGGATTGAAAATTGGCGGGAAAGTGGATTGAATATAATGTCGATGTTTATGATCTGTCAACCGCGAAATGCATTGATGAGATTTGCCGCAAAATAATAACAAAGTTATTCCCGAAAAACAATCTTTTCGAAATTTATTTAAAAAATAAATGAGTAACAAAATAAAAATAAAAATATTTAATTCAGTTTTTATGTTTTACTTCATTTTTTTTACGTGCACAGCATAAAATTAATTTATATGCAGCAGAAAAAGTTGGAGTTTTTATCTTTTTATTTTCATTCAGAAATTATTGTTTTAAATTATTGATAAAACTTTGTGTTTCAAGCAAAACATTTTATTTCAGTTTTCAAAATAAATTCAAAACAATAATAAGGTTTCTTTTAGATAAAAACATCATTTTATAACCTTTCAAATAAATACTTTAACAATATTTTCTTATATTTTACTTTAATGTTTATAAATCTTTCAAAGAGTGTTCACAATTACCGTGAATATGTAATTTAGAGTTTTGCGGACAGAAATGTGAATAAATATATTCAATTGTTGCCCTCAGGTGACTAGAGCTCTCTCTTGATCACGTAGCTTGAAGAGCGAGCTCTTGTCACCTGAGGGCAACCATTGAATATACTTTTTCACATTTCCGCCCGCAAAACTTTAAAATATAAATCTTTCGATATCTACTGACATCCTTTTCAGTAGAAGGGTTTTTATCAAGAAAAATTAAGCTTGTACAGTACAGAAGAACATTATCATATATACTACACCTTCACATTTTTTCAAAATATAGTTTTGGAAGCATCCATTCAACGAAAATGGTCCCGGAGACGTGTTCATATGTGAGACCCAGCTATTCTACGTTTGATGACGTCATTTGACTTACACACAAATTTGCCGAATCTCAATCAGTTCTGTGTCCAGTGTTGATGGAATGCAAAAAACAGAGAATTATTTTCAATTCCATTCTTCTAATCGGTTTTATGTTCCTTAAACGTGTGTCTATTTTTTCCAATTGCACCCACATTAATGGATTGGTAACGGGCACCAAGTTCAATATGTTTCTATGAAGATACCACCAGAGGTGCTTATTTTCCGAGATGCCAATGTGTTTATATCAAGTTGTATTTTTATACGGAAAACAAAAGAATAAAATTGAACGTTTGGTGCAAAAGGAAAATTCTTCTCGTAAAGTCCCATACTGCTCATCCATTAATATACAGATCAGTGGTTTCACCAATGCATTTTCTTTTACATGTGTTACTGTG
Organism: Archaeomysis grebnitzkii; assembly: GCA_031471125.1. Taxonomy (NCBI): domain Eukaryota; kingdom Metazoa; phylum Arthropoda; class Malacostraca; order Mysida; family Mysidae; genus Archaeomysis; species Archaeomysis grebnitzkii. The sequence continues at coordinate 169 of JARUHE010341824.1, read as the reverse complement.
GTACATACCATCATGGCTTAATAACAACAGGTTGACACATACGAACTCTATTTATCGGGATATCCGATAGTTATCTTAGCTATGACGTCACTCAATTACTTCAAACAAACGCGCTTTGTTATTTGTGTTAGCTCAAACGGTTTAAGATGGTAATGTGTAGTGGTTGTTC
>JARUHE010341813.1:0-10432 GCA_031471125.1 Archaeomysis grebnitzkii | reverse complement strand
ATCTATACTATTATTTCTTTTCATATAGGCTTAGTTATTGGTTTTAATATATTACTAGGTATTTTTATTTGATTTTTCACTTTATATCTACATTTTTTCATCAAAATAACTTGGAAAAATTTTTCAACATTTTTGAAATGAAGTACACATAAATAGTCTCTAAAAGTGAATTTTTTCTAAAATGATGTTTTCTCACTTTGTAACACCATTTTTGATTTGATACTTTTAGAGAAATTGTTTTTAAAGTTACTGAATGAATCATCGTGAGATATTTGAACCGTCTGGTTCGTGGATTACTAGTTTTTTATGCATCAATGGATTGGAAATAAAGTAGACATAAGTAGTCTCTAAGATGAATTTTTGATAAAATTATGTTTTCTCACTTTGTAACACCATTTTTGATTGAAATTTGTGGAGATAATTTTTTTAAAGTTACTGAATGAATCAACGCGAGACATTTGAACCGTCCGGTTCATGGATTACTAGTTAACTCTATAAAATTTCAGCAAAAGTATAAATTATTTTATTTGAAGAGTTACAGAAAATTTTATTGAACAAAAGTTGTTTATAATGACGTTGTTTATAATGACCATCTAACAAACATTACCAGGAATAATTTTTTTCATGAAATAAATATTTATTGAATTACAGCACGCGAGATTGTAAGTCATCTATGGCTAGTTTGTTTATAAAACGGTAATATGAAATATACAATATAGATTTTACTGTTTTTAATCTAAAAAATATTTATTTTATTATTTCAGGCCTGTGAAGTGTAAATCAGAGATTGGTTCAGTGAAGGCATCCGAAAAGAGAGAAAATGCGACAATGAAAGCTCAAATGACATCAGATTGCATGCCAAATGAATCTCCCAGGTGTTCTAATGAGCCTCTATTTAACTTTGATAATCCAGAGCTGCCAAAAACAATGATTTTTAACAAAGCTAAAAGTTTTAACATCATTGATCAATCAAGTTCAATTTATATTGATAAAGAACCTAAGTCCATTTTAGTTAATACAAATAAGGACAATCAAGTTGAGAAAAGTGGTAAATCAAAATCTGTAGTATTTTCAAATAATGGCAAATTTCCTTCTAAAGAGATTGCTGATCCAATATTTCCTTCATTGTTGACTGATCTTGCCCTCAATGAAGAATATAATGCTGCTGTGACACACACAATTGAGGGAGGCAGGTTCAGTTTTATGATTAAATGCAAGTTGGCCGAGAGTTTCTACGAGGTCGGAGCTCACAAACTGAAAGCTGCAGAATTTGATAAACCATTACAAACTGTTCAATCTGGCTCCTATGTGGTGGGCTTTTCAAAGAATATGAAAGCTTGGTGCAGGGCTTATGTGTCTCGAGTTGATGAGAATGACTGTGAAGTGTGTTTCATAGATTATGGCTGTGTTGAAAATGTTTCAAAAAGTTGTCTAAGAGCATTGCCTAAAGATGTAAGCCCTCTATCGTTCCCTGGATTATCATTAAATGCAAAGTTAATTGGGGATTACAAAGATTTTGAAATGGATCTCTCTAACATGCTTAAAGATGGTCGTTTTAGTTTTCGAGTTGTTGGTGTTAAAAATGACAAATGCAAAATTTGTTTAATTGACCCTCTAACAAGATCAGATCGTGTAAATTTTTTAGTACGATCATGGTTCAGTGGTGTATCCACTCAAATTGATCATACATCTACTATGAAAAACCATGTGGCCATTTCTAGTTCTATTAGCTTTACTGATAAAACTGTGAAACCTGCCATTAATAATCAAAGTCTAGTTAATGAAATTGAAACTGATGTTCAAGCTACATTTACCCATAGTGAAAGTCTATTTAACATAAAAAAGGAAATTATAAAAGAAGGAAATGAAATAAATGACAACAAAATAATCCAAGAAGAAATTGTAGCAAGTGTTCAGTACAACATTACCAAAAAAGAAAAGGAAATTAATAAAGCTATTGAAACTGTTGATGAAAAGACTTTGGTGCAATTAGTCTGGGTTACAGATGACCACCATGTCTATTTTCAAGTCTTGAATGAAGAGCTTCCACTGACCTTGCAGAATATCCAAAATTTATTAACCTCACATTGCACAAGCTCGAAGTTTTCTGTTGAACCCAAAGTTGGTGATTATGTTTGTGTGAATTGGGATGTAGATCAAGAATGGTACAGAGGCGTTGTCTTGAAGAAGGACATAAATGGTTTCAAAGTGAGGTTCATTGACTTTGGTAATGAAGATTATTTTTCTTTTTCCGACTTGCAACCTTATGCTGATGATCTGAAGAAAATTCCCACGTGTGCCCTCAAAGCAAAGATTGATGGAATGCCTTCCTTGGAAGCAGCCAAGAAAATGCTGTTCGAATGCATCAAATCTCAAGCTCCTTGCATGATGGAAGTTGCTCAAGAAGAACCATTAGTGATTCACTTGTATAACAATATTTTCAATTCAAAAATGCTGTCAGGTCTTACTGGAGGAGATCATAAAAATGAAGTTGAAGCTGTTGATAAATCTGATCAAATTAATCCACAAAATACTGAGACCACAAGGGATCAGCCTGAAAAAGATGATTCTCCAGAAATTTGTTCTTTAAAAGACTGCAACTTCATTAAATTAAACATTGATAGTGAAGAAGAAGTTATAATTCTTAATGCTCTCACAACCAACATGATTTTTATTTTTCCTCTGTCGGCTTCTGATGTTGTAAGCCAGATGCAAGAACTAACAAAAGCTATTAAGGCACATTGTGATTCCGTCGAAAAGACTTCTTACAAACCCTCAGAAAATGAGATCTGCTTTGCCAAGTTTGACACAGATGGTTTATGGTATAGAGGGCTGGTATATTCCGTAAATGAGGATGACTCTGCACTTATTTTGTTTGTCGACTATGCCAACATTGAACAAATATCTTTCAAGAATTTGTTAAAACTGAAAAAAGAATTTCTGGAATGTCCCTTAAGTGCTGTTCATTGTATTCTTGCAGGTAAGAATTATCTGAGCTTTATTCTTTTTGTTGTTATTGATCTTCATGAGTTTGCAACTTGAATTATTTTGTGCCTTGGTAAAATTCTATGGGAGTTTTGATGAACAGTTAAACAGTCAGGACTAATGTGCTACTTTTTAGCGTCATATAAAATGTGGATAATTGTTTCTGTTGAGCAAGTAGAACTAGGTTAAGACTTCAGTGTGTGAAATTTAGTTGGTTATTTTGTCGAGCATGCCAGCAGCAAAACTCGACTGAAGTGTTACTATTCCATCTAACCAATATTACCAACAATAGTTTTTTTTCATAAAATAAATATTTATTGAATTATAGCCACGCGAGATTGCAGGTCATCTTGGCTAGTTAATTGTGGAGATATAATTTTTCAAGTTACTGAATGTGAATGGTTGCGAGACATTTGAACCGTTCGGTTCAGGGATTACTAGTTTATTGAGAGTACTACCTTGGTGTAGTCAGTTATTCCATGTCCAACCCTTGTTTGTTTGGTCTTATTGATGGTGACCATTGACAGAGAAAGATCAGCGTGGTCAAGAGCAGCCATTTATGTGTGGTGTGGGATTTTGTAGTTAAGCATGAAATGTGCCTAAATGGCAACAAGTAGCACTTCAATTATGGTCTGGAGATAGCGGGAGGTTAATATCACTTCCAAGAGCATTCATTACTTGAAAGAAAAGAAAGACCTTAAAAATTGTAAATTGAGATTTTTTTATTATAGAATATTATACAGCGCATTAGCTACAATTGCAAAGAGTGCTGTCGCCAACAGCATCTGGTGTTCCCAGACGGTCACCCATCCAAGTACTAACCAAGGCCGTTGACTGTAAATTGAGATTACTCGTAAGATATTTATTAATGACTAAATTTTATTTAACGGTTTTTGTCGACGTTAGACAATGACTTGAATGCTTATATATCATCTATACTATTATTATTTTTCATATATGCTTAGTTATTGGTTTTAATATATTACTAGGTATTTTTATTTGATTTGTTCACTTTTTATCTACATTTTTTCATCAAAATAACTTAGAAATTTTTTTTAACAATTTCACTAGTTAAATTTGTGTTTTAAAGGTTTTTTTTTGCCAAGCGTGCATAACAAAGCTCTACATAGGTGTAGCAATTCCGATGTTGTCGTCCTTGTCATCCACGTTGTTTTCATTTACACCATTATAATATTTTTATTCATAAAAATCAAACTTTAATAAGGGTGTTATTTAATAGGAATAAATCTGAAGCAATTCAGTGTTAGTTTCTCAGTTAGATAAGACTTCATTGTGTTCAGCTTTTTATTTAGTTTAGAAGAGAACTTTAAATTCATGACCGATTGTACTTTTTGGATGAAAACATATTCATGATCAGAAAAATAACAACCTAACTGCAATACAATTATTTTCGGTTTGCTTTCAGGATGAAGAGTTCCGAAAAATCATGCATTCAGCTGCCAGGATAGAATTCCACTATTCGCATTGGTTCGACGAAGTCATTGTGAACGACGATCTATCCTCCGCCTTTGACCGACTCATGACTGCCACTCAGAGAGTTGAGTCAGAGCCACTTTGGGTTCCTGCCTCTTGGGTCCAATAAGTCTCTCGTGTGTGGTTGTGGAGGTGGTGTTCCACAACCTTTTCAGGACCATCTGCAGATCATGTTTTGATGAAAAATTTGCTTATGCGTTGAAATTAAATTACGAGGTGTTTTCTCTTCTTTTTTCAGCTGTTCTGATCTCTCAAGATTGTTCATTGTAAGTGTTGTTCGAGAAATGATTTTTAAAGTAAATGATTCATAGATTAATATTTACAAGTCTTTTTTTTCCATTTTTTCTAATGGAATAGAATTTAAAAGTTATATTTTTATGAATATTTATGTTATGTGTATATGTATATTTATATATATATACGTATACAATTATATATACCTTAATATATGGTTGCAAGAAAAAAATATTGATTATCTATAATACATATTATTTGGCTATTCATATGTTATTTTGATATAAATATGTATTGGATAAATTTAACTTTATAGTATTGAAGGGTAAAATGAGAATTATTTAAATTTAAAAATTTTTAATTTTTTTTATAGATCATCGGACTTGAAAAAAATTATTGATCAAATATTTTTATTACTTTTCTTTCATAAAACCTGAAATAATTTGTGAAATAACAAAATAAATTGAATTATTCATAATGTAAGGAAAGTAGCATCCGTTGGGATGAATATCCGAAAATTCTCACAACTTTCGTTTTTTGTAAATAACTTTGAACCGTTATAAATATTGCATTTATTTTTACCAACATTACATAATCGGTAAATTTCATCAAGATCTGCAAAATTGTTTTTCAAGTAACTAAATTTTGAAAATAAAGAATGTTATACCTTGAATTGGGGTGAATTTCCACATGCATTTTTTATTTTTCATTGATTTACATCAACATCATCCTGATGAAAATTTTAGGTTATATAGCAAACAAGTTAACCTAATTGTTGGTAAAATGAATATGATATTTTAAATGGTTCAAAAGTTATTTCCAAAAAAAGTTACGGATATTCACCCGGACTGAAGCTAGTTGCCTTCTTCACCCTGGGTGTCTCAGAAATATAATATCTAGGCATGTTTGCAGATTAAGTTTGTTTGTTTTTTTGGAAAATATTTTGTCCGTAGCTAAATAAATAATCTGAAAACAAAAAAGGTAATTAAAAGTATTTGTTGAATTAAATGGAAATAAATCAATAAAAAATGTGAGAATATTCACCCCTCCCCCCATTGCTATAAAGTGATGAGGTTAATTACCGCAGTCATTTTAAACATCTTTTTTAATTTAGAGATATCTTGATAAAATTTTAACCTCTTGCACTAGAGTGACTAGACATTTTGTATCAAATTTTGATGAAAATTGTTGGTCCTCCAAGTTTCCACTCACTGAAACAATAAAAAGTTGAATAACATCGATGAAATGATACTAAATACTCAAATATCATTATGAAATTAACAGTGAAAATGGAGAATTAGGTGTAGAACTTAATTTAACTAATCTGTTTGGGAAAGATCTTTTTCAAATTGCATTCTGATGTTAACCGCACACTGTTGGGCGCCAACATTCATCCCAACCGATGCTAATATAATCTTAAAATTATAATGTTTACATCTTGAAGAATATTAAGAATATAATAATTTATAATTTTATATAAAAGTAACTTCTTCCTATTTGTTGAAACTTGAAACACCTTGTACATTTACATTGAGCTCATCTAATTTATCTTCAATATCATTACATTAACTCTTTCTCTCATAGTATTGTCATAGAGCAACATTTAACAAAGGATTCCTTAGATCGCTGATTCTAATGTGTTGTAGTCCTGTACATTCATTAGAGAAAGATTTGATGAACTTTGGTTATGCATTGAAACCTGTATTTGAAAATATCAAGTTAAATGGTTGATGGTTAGATCAACCCTTTGTTAGACAGTTTATAATGTAAGTGTTTGTTCTTAAGACAATGATTTATCATGGTTGGATTATTCTCATGTAGATATTAATAAACTCAAATACTTAACCTTTGGTTATGTCTCTCTCGTGAAATTAGTGGATCCTAGAGAAGTATAGCACAACCAAATGTGGACATAGATTTACCACTCTTAGATTATATATTAGCTAGGAAATTGGCTTTAAACATTATTGTATCATTTTCCCGGTTTGTCTGTAGACTATAACATGAAATGATCTTGATGTAAAAAGCGAGCAAAGTTTTTGTTGAGAAGCCAACTTCCGTAGACTTAGATGTCTTGTGTAATTGCCGCACTTGTTGACTGTAAAATGTTTTATTATGTGAACACTTTGTAAATGAAGCACATTTTAATATCGGTAGTTATTCATTGTTGATCAAACCAATATGTTGTCCTTTGTAATCTACACCACAACCAACTGATCAAGTTTGAAACTAGTTTCAGTTATGTTGTTTGATTACGGTTTAATTAGTATAGATATGACTGTACAATTTTTCTCAATATTGCTAGTAATTTTTAGAATATTTTTTGTAACTTGTTTGATAAATAATTTATAAAATGATTTTCATCTCATTAGCTCACTTTTGAATCGGTTGGTTGTGGTTAAAATACTTCAATATTTATGTTCTTTTACCTGTGTAAACAATTTTATGATAAAATATTTTTAGAACTTAATTAATGAAAATATTAATGTGTCGTTAATTCAATACAATCCTAACTTGTTAAGACATTTTAATTTGTGATGTTTATTTTTATCATTAACTTGTTTTAGAATTGAAAAAAAATATCTTAAGTAAAGAATAAGCAAAATATATATGCATGAAATAAAAAAAATCTTATAGGGTCATGCGGTGTATAGCAATTTTTACGAAAGGAAATTTATTGTGTTTTTGATCAAGTTAAAATTATTTTTGTGATGGATACTTTAAGCAAAAACCACACCATTTGACCCCACAAAGTATTATGTTGGAAACACAATAAATTACAACTGTTTTTGCATTAGTTAATCAGCCATTAGTATTAAAAGTGTGCATGTTTTATTTATTTTAATTTAAATAATTAGTAATGTTTGCTAATTATTTTTGAAAATTACATTAGGTTTTATTCATATGTTGACAGTTATAAATTTGATTTGCCGCCACATCAAAATATTTCAGCAGGAAAAAAGTTTTTGCACAACATAATGTTATTTAATGAAGTAAAGCATCCTCTCACTATCACTAAATGTTAAATAATAACAAAATTAACCATCATGACAATAGTAAATCTGTGAAATGTAAATATTTTCTCCATTTGTAGTGGGTAGAAATAACATTCTGATTGTGATTGTTATTTCACTCGCAGTGAGAAAAGTTGATTTTCTTTTTTAGGATTGTAAATCTGATTTATGCAATATAACCTCATAGTTTATTTTTGTCAACTGTTGAACTCGTGTTATGATGTCCAAAAATAAATCTTCCAATGACTTACAATTGATAAGCTTCCTTATGTGTAACTTTATATATAACTTTATATATAACTTTATATATAACTAATTGAACACTTTGCTTCACTCAATACTTTTGTATAAGCTCATCCATTTATGTATATTGCCATATGCAATTATTTATTTACATGGATATGTTTTAAAATCATCTCTTAGGTTTTAGTAGTTACTCAAAATAGCTTTAATAAATATAGCTGAACTATATAAATACTTTTTAAACTTCAGTTTGATTAGAAAAATAAAGTTAATATGTATGAAATATTCACTGCCATTCCTTAACATTTAGTTGTGTATGTTCATTTAGAAATTTATTTTTTTGTTCAATAAATGTGTCCTAATGGACAAATATATCCAAGTTTTGTTGAAATCACTAAACTTAGTACATTTTATATTATTTAATATTTATTTATTTTTGTAATCATTATCCATTCCAAGTATTTTAAGTGTAAGATTTTTCAAATAATAAATGTAATCATTGCATGACATAAATCAACTTGAGAAATTCTTTGTATGATGTAATTCTTTTACATAAAATGTTTGTTCACTAAAATTTCCTTCAAATGATGAATAAAACTTACTTTCTATACAGTGATATAAACCTGCATGTTTCATACATTCCAATGCATGTGATTTAAATTCCATGTTGATAAATGGTTTAACATTATGCAATGATATTACTGTCCTTAACCAAGTTAATGTAAATTCACAATTGTTTACATTTTTGTTGCTGTATTTGCGTTCCTTTTACTTGAGTTTTCAATTTAATTAGTCTAAATTTACTCAATTTATTTAGTCTAAATTTAGGTAATTTATTTAGTCTAAATAGTCAACGGCCTTGGCCACGTTGAAACACCGCTTCCCGTTTGATCAGCGAAGTTAAGCAACGTTGGGTCTGGTTAGTACTTGGATGGGTGACCGTCTGGGAACACCAGATGCTGTTGGCAACAGCGCTCTTTGCCATTGTAGCTAATGTGCTGTATAATATTCTATAATAAAAAATAAAAAATAAATTTAGTCTAAATTTAGATAATTTATTTAGTCTAAATTTAGTCAATTTATTTCTAAATTCGTTAAAAGTTTATATTGCTATAATAATTAATTATTTGATTAGATCGTCTAAAACATATATCTTAGTAATCTAATTGGAATGTGATGAAAAATAAAATTTTTTGTGCTAAAAAGGTTTTAGAAAAGTTTGCTGAATTTTTTTGATTTCCTGCATTGTATTCATTGCTCAAATGAGATTAGACTGGCTATTAGTATATATAATTATTGCATAAGTTTCGTATATTTAATTGAAATCATTTACTCTAGTCACTGTTATCTCACCATTGAAGTTAACATTTCTCTGATCACACCCACATTAACTTCACCAATAAAGACAACTATAGTGACATTTATAAAAATAAAACAAGATTCTAGTCAAGCTTATATTTAGGAAAATTGAACCAGTTCTTGAATTTGCAAAGCTGTAATCGGTTCAATGTAATTAAAGTGTGCAGTTGATATTTAATCTAGTATGAATATTGTTACTCCATATTATGAATGCATTCAAACATTTCTTTTAGATTTAAGTGTTAAACTCGAATAATTAAAGTTTCATATGTTAAATTTGATTTAAAATCTAGTAGAGTTCTAGATTTACTTAATGTAATAATCATAATTTCATTTTAATTTCCTTCATAGTTTTAAAATTGGGATTACTTTAATTTTCATTATATTCTAGTCAAAACATCATCTTATGTTTAAGGCTTGTTTGAGATACTCGTAAGAATCCATTTTGTATTGAGTCCTAGGTTGGCTCAATTACTGAATAACATAAATATTCCATATAATTTCATATATTAATTGTGTTGTTATTGACATTAAACAAATAAGCCTTGAAATGCTAAAACAAAAGACAAACTTTTGGCCTGTCAATCACGATTTGTGTCATTTTAGTATTATTTATGTTTGTTTTGTTCAGTTTAAGATTAGTTAATACATTTAATTTGGTTGCAGTGCTTTTCATTTTCCTCCTAGAAGAAATCTACATTGTTTATAATTAGGTAGATTGGGCAATTTCTTGTAAATGTTAGGTGCCGAATGTCTACAGGGTGCAGTGCTTGACTCTGGTATTGTTATTTATATTTTTATTCTCAAACCTGATTTTTTGTTCCATTTTTTAGTGCTGTATAAGCATGTAAGGTAATAGAATACAATGAGTTGTCTTGAAGGAAACTTATCCATTTACTTTGAAGAACCACCACTGGGTTATGTCTGCTGTTACCCAAGAGTGAGTAATGGGTTGGGTAGCCTTTCTGTAGTGCAGCAGCTGGTTCAACCCAGTGCACAGTGTTCGGAAATCCCAAAAAAGTGGCATAAAATGAAAAATCAATTTTATTAACTATGCATTAGTTATTATTTTTTCTATATTCACAAGAGTTTATTCTATGACA
>JARUHE010341802.1:0-10433 GCA_031471125.1 Archaeomysis grebnitzkii | reverse complement strand
TCAACTTGGCATGGTCGAGTCCATTTCTGTCTTCAGGTGAATCACTTCTTTCAAGCAACTTGCACTGGCGAACGTACAATTCGTACGTAATCTATCATTACTATTTTTGTATTTTCTAATAAATTTTGTTAATAATGATCATATTCGGTTCACATTCACCTCGTATTTCAATTTAAAACTATTTATAAAGTGATTTATAAAGTAAATTCCAAAATAAAAATGCCCATCTTTTTCAACTTTGTCCACTCTTTTTTTACAACACTGGCATATTAAACCAATGAACTTTCTTTTGAAAATTAAAAAAAATCTCACCTAACGTACCCTAACCTAACTCAACCTTCTCGCATGTGCACAGTGTAAATATATAAACTGGATAGTCTGCCACTTAAAGCATTGCCATTTCCAGTCGGAAATTATCGTCGAGTTTTCCACCTGTTTGATATTAATTTAGTGTTGTGTTAGTGCTGTTTTTGATCTCCAGCTTGAAAAATAAAGATTTTTAGAGTAGTTTTTGATCTCGAAATGTCGCTCAATTAACATCTGAGTTTATCATGATATTCTTTGTTACCGTTATCTGTCAAAACTAGATGCTAAAATAAACCGTTTTTAATCGATGTTTCTTTTTATTGGCATACTTTTGAATCGAGTTAAGTACCAAAAATATTTAAACAGTTAGATAAATTTAGCGTCGTAAATTGTTCCAGTTCTGGACATTTACATCTTAAAAGGTACTTAAATGGTACTCACGAGGTATTAAAAATGCTTAAATCGACTATGCCTCGACTATGAAGTATCGCGTTTTACAGTTGATACGCCTATAATTTTGGACTGAGTATAGTTCTAGAAATTAAAGAGAAAAGTAATAAAATACAATAAAAAATGGTTAATAATGTTTGTAAAGTGTAAAAAATTAACAATTTATTTGAATGATATAGGTCAACAAAACTATTGAAGATTTAAAACAACTAACAAATTGGGTAAAGTTCCAATATTGTAAAAATAAGGAAAATAATAAAAAATAATCCAGGTGAAGTAGGAATTATAGAAAAGAAAAAATATAAATTATAAGAATATATTTAAATAAAAAATAAATAAAACAAATCAAATATTTTTGGTTAAGAAGTTGAATTAATTAATTAATTAAAACCTACTTAAGGAAATAATTTGAGAAATCTAATAAAGCTTGTTTTCAATACTAATTTCAATGTATTTTAGTCCTTATGAATAAGGATTGCGTTGGTTATGACGTCATTCTAGAATCTAGAACCACCTGGCTGTTGGTCACAACCTTGTACGCCCGCCACTCAAGTCAAGCTGCAGCATGATATGGTCCAATTTATTTAATTTGTTTCTTTGATGTAAGCTTTTTTGTTTCTTTTACTTCATTTTATTCGTAAATATATTTACTCGTTAAAAAATTGTATTTTTTATTAAATAAACTATTCACAAAAATTATTGTCAAGTCACGCGAGATTGCAAAGCATTGGCCATTTATTATTAATGTGCGGCAGTGCAATTTAATTATTATTAATGTGCGGCAGTGCAATTTAAAAACTATTAGTTTTCACTGACCGACAACAATCTAGCATAATAAAAGATTTTCATGCGCAACATAAGTTATGTTTAGCATATAATTATTTATGCATAGAGCAACGTATTAATTGATTAAAAATAAGATTTACAACATGGATAATGATGGATATGTTATTTGAAATGAATTGCATGCATGAAATTTATCCTAAAGTCCCATATTGAACGTGTTGCATTTCAAGAAAAAACCCAAGACCATTGAGGTTCTATAAAACATTGAGGTCTTCTATGGGTTAAGGTTAATTATGTTGTCTGAGGTCTATCAGTTCATGTCATGATTAAACTTGTCAAGTGGGGTAATGTAATGGTGACTTTGTATACACATGTCCCACAAGCGTAATAATGTAAATATTAGTTAATATTTCGACATCCTTTTTTATTATTTCGCCATTTTAAATTTAGATGTTTTTTTATTTCCTGGCGCGTATTTATTTTTTTAAAACATTCATATTTCTGTAATTAATGGAATGCTCAAATTGGAAACAAAAATATCACGCTGATGAGCAGAAAGAAAACTAAGGCTGGCAGAAGCGAATGCCAGATGTAAAGGTAAACCTTGATTTACCAAGGCATGTGGTGCTGCGCACAGGATAGAATTGTTTGTGAAAATCTGTACAGGCATCTCAACAAAATACAGGATTCGTAAGAAATCTTATGAACATTGTTTGTATATTTAAATATAGTTTGAAACACTTAGTCCTGCAAGATATTATAAAATATGCGCGCATATTGTAATTTGTAAACAAAATATATAATAACTTTTTTGTTCCTAATTTACTCTAACTAATTGATGTGATTCAAGTGCATATAGATGCACATACATATGTGTGTGCATATGTAATGTTGTTATAATATTTATTAAGGTGTCTGGCGAAGAAAATTTGTCGTTTTTTCGTATGGTTAATCTATCTGATTTTTAAAAAACAAACAAATGATAATTATTTTTTTTTACTATTCGTATCAGGATAACATTCTGGTTATCGGATTTTAAAGCATAATTTAAAAAAAATATATGAAATAACCGTATGACTTGGATATGTACATTATTTATCAAAATGTATGTAAAACGTTTATACCTCAATTTAAGAATAGTTTCCCAACAATAATAAATATTCTACTAAATAAAAACTGCTGACAAAATTGTAGGTTTTTCTTAGCCCTGAATCTAGTGAACCAGATCGGCATGTTTAATTAGTTTTTTTTTCACATTGGTTTTTAGTATTTTGTTTTTCAGTCGTGACGGTCATCAGCTATAATTCATTGCAAGATATCCCATAATTTTGACTTAATGTTCTATATTTTGAAAACGTCTTTTCTGCCCATGAGCATATCCCCCGTTGGTTGCCCTGTCGTCGTTTCTTGGCTCGTCTCTGTGTGGCTGCCTGTGCCACTCCGTCAGATGTGTGTGACTGCCTGCCTCGATGTCCTTTTGGAGTGGAAGCCACAATGTGTAAGGTGGGTTCTTTGACCCCATCTGAGGTAATTATATGAAATGAAGTGCCACTGTTTTCATATAAATTAAATTTACAGTTAAAAAAAATGCTGATCTGGTTCTCTAGAATCAGTACTAAAAAATCGTACAACTTTTTCAACGGATTTTATATCGTAAAACATTTAGAAATGTTGTGAACTTATTCTTAAATTGAATTACGATACACGCTGTGCATACATTTTGATAAATAATATATACCTACCTACGTCATATTGTATAATGATTTTTTTTCAATAAGTATATTTCAAAATTCATTGACTAGAACGTTACCCTATTCATAAGTATGTATCATTTAGACGTTAATTTGTGTTTCATTTGATATGTTGTTTATTAATTATTATTAACGTTTTCGAAGTCATTTTTTTCCATAAATACTTGGATTTTTCTCATTTCTCGTTTTTACATTGATTTCTTTCAAAAATATTTTCGAAAGTTTTTTACATGAAAAAAAATCATAGGTTACACAGTCTAAATAAATGTATTTTTTTCATTTTGAATTACTGAACATATTAATTTTGTGGTATATATATAGGCTATAACAAATAATATTATGTTAGTATAGGCCAACATTTAAATGGAAGTAGACGTAGGATGGTCGATGAACACATAGAAACATTATGTTTAATTTAGTTTAATTTCAATTCCATTGAAAACTCGCCTATTAAATTTTGAAACATTAATACAATGTATTCATGCCTAAAACAATAAAAATCTAACTTATATTCTGCATACATTTTTGGTAATGGAGTTTAAGGGTTGGAACTAGGCAAAATATGCACATAGATCTCCTCCACTGCATACATGAATATACAATTATTGAGAGATTTAACAAGGTCAGTGAAGGCATTTGTAAAGGTTTTCAGTCAAACCAATCTGGCAACGTTGGCTGACAGTTTCAATCCACTACCGATAAGACCAAACGGAACTGTACATACCTTGTACATGGATAAATTTTATCTTCAATTTTGAACCAACCACATCTTGTCACTAAAGATATGTAAATTCAGGCCAATGATTTAGGCTTCCACCTTGTCCATTCCAATACTAATTCCTATGGAAAATGTGGCAAATAAAGCTGTACAGCATTGCCCTGGATCTGTTGCTGGAAGATATCTGGTAACCACAGGACGACTTCTGAGTTCTGACCCATGATACATCACCAGCATTTCACAGAAGGTAAAATCAAATTTATTTTGTTTTATATCGTACGTATTAATTTACGTACTACCAAAATTTTACTAAATAAAAACCTGTGGTTGGAATATATTGACTGTAAGCAAGTAATACGTAACCTTGTTCGCTTAACATTTGAAAATACATGTTTCTATAAATAGGCTAAATCCTACTTAAGATTTATAAATCAATTCTAGCAACCTTAACAAGAAAGTACGATCAATTTAGGCAGATTTTTAGTTCTCCAATGGCAACCTTTATTTGTGATTTGCTAAGTTGGGTTAGGTTAGGTTAGGTAAGGTGCTATTTCACAAAATAGGTGAAGTATTAATATTTTTCATGTATAGTATTTTCAGTACTTTCTAAACTAAACTTAAAATGGACTTTTGCCTATAATTATCGCCCCGACTGTCCATTTATCGAATTAACTCATCCTAATCGTGAACTGTTTCATAATGTATTGTAAAAGTATAGTTCGGCAGGCATTAGTTTATGCACTAAACTAAAACCTTAAAAGTTTGGTACTTCACCGTCGTGGTAATTTCTATTATAACTAAATGTCCTTTAGTACCCATTGTATCTGGCCCAGCAAACCAGTACAGCTAATGTTGTATAAGAAATTGTAATTGAATAGTTGGAAAATTTGTTTGATGTTTTATTTAGGTTAGAAATGTATTTAGTAAACATGGGAACGGCAAATGAAAAAATTGGTTTAAATGTTAACTAGAATCTAGTGACTAGATTGTTGGTGTTTTGTTGATGTTTCAGGAATCTGGGTCAAAACTTGACCGGTTTCTACGTACGCCATGTTCCTATTAACAGCATCTCCGACAAAATGAAATCTATCAATTCATTTCTCAATTAATTAGATTAAATGCTAGTTTTACCTAGGCTAAGCTCTTATAAACTCTAAGGACTTTTTCTTTATTTAGATTATAACTGATTCTTTAGTGTCAATAAGTATTTCAATGCTTTCTTCATACACACCTAATCTATTGAACTAAACTGAAAATATATTAAAACCAATAACGTAAAATCGAATATTTATACCAGTGTGATTTGTAAACCTTCCTGAATAGCTGCAAATAATTTTGTTTTCTACAACATGAAAAATAATTCTTGAAAAACTTATATTGTATAATGATTAACTGGAATGTTCCCATTCAAGCAAAAAATCTTATACTCTATGTATTATATATTTTATGCAAGCCATACAATTATTTTTGTAAAAATATTTAATAGTTCATCCAAACGAAGGGTTGCATTGTTGTCAGAAACTAGTAATGATAACAAAAGGTTTACAAGTTGCCAGTTTTAATTATACATCAACACTTTTGTCGAGCGAGTGAAACGAAGTTAAGACATAAGTGTTACTTTTCTGTCGTCGTCGTTGTCCGGACTTTCAACAAAAGGTTCAAGTTTATATTTTTGCATCAAAATTTGATTACAATAGAATGCAATCAAAATATTTTTAGATAATTCAAGGTTTTTTGTTATTTTAGGTTAAAATGAGGAAAAATAACTTGTAAAATATTTCACATTCAACAAAAGGTTCAAGTTTTTATTTTTTGTCGAGCGAGTGAAACTAAGTTAAGACATAGGTGTTACTATTCCGTCGGCGTCGTTTGTGTCGTCGTCCGGACATTCAACAAAAGGTTCAAGTTTTTATTTTCTTTATGACTTGTTTGTTTTTTGATATTTTTGCATCAACTTTTCAGAACTGAACAATCAATATGCAATATAATTATTTTTAGATAATTTATGTTTTTTGTTATTTTAGTTTAAAATGAGGAAAAATAACTTTTTTTTTTTTTATTTTCTTTATATTTTTGCTTAAAATTTTCAGAATTTAACAATAAGTATGCATGTATAAATACAATGTAATAGAATCTAAAAAAAAAATTTGTTATTGCTGCATGATTATATTTTTATAATTTAAAAAAATCACAATTGTATATTATAAAAATAAATAATCGCTCGACATTTAAGCCGCATAGCGGTTTTGGCATAACTAGTTTAATAACGTTTGTTTTTCAATATTTTTTGCATCAAATTTTCAGAACTGAACAATGAATAGAACTTATAAAAATTGTTGTTTATATTTTTTAAATTTTACAATTGTATTCTTCATTAGAAAAATAAACTAGTTATGCCTAAACCGCCTTGCGCTTAAATGTCGAGGGATTATATATTTTTGTCGACCGTGCGTAGCGAAGCTCTACATAAGCGTAGAAATTCCGATGTCGTCCTCGTTGTCGGCGTTAGACAATGACTTGATTGCTTATATATATCATCTACACTATTATTATTTCTTTTTATATAGGTTTGATTATTGGTTTCAATATATTACTAGATATATATATATATATTACTAGGTATTTTTTTATTTGATTTCATCACTTTTTATCTACTTTTTTTCACCAAACCAACGTGGAATTTTTTTTGAACAAATTTTCTTTTTATTTATACATCAATGGATTGGAAATGAAGTACACAAAATAGTCTGTAAGGTGATTTTTTTTTATAAAAGGATGTTTTCTCACTTTGTAACACCATTTTTGATTTTACATTTTTAGATTTAGAATTTTTTTAATAATTTTTTTTCATATTTTATTTTTATTTATACATCAATGGATTGGAAATGAAGTACACAAAAATGGTCTGTAAGGTGATTTTTTTATAAAAGGATGTTTCTCACTTTGTAACACCATTTTTGATTGACAATTGTAGAGCTAAATTTTTTTTAAGTTACTGAATGAATCATCGCGAGACATTTGAACCGTCCGGTTCGTGGATTAATTACCAGTTATAATATACAATACAATTATAAAAATTTTAAAATTTAAAAAATATAAACAGCAATAACAAAATAATTGAATTTATAAAATTCTATTACATTGTATTTATATATGAATATTTATTGTTAAATTCTCAAAATTTGAAGCAAAAATATAAAGAAAATAAAACTTTAACCTTTTGTTGAATGTGAAAAAATTTAAAAGTTATTTCTCCTCATTTTAACCTAAAATAAAAAAACATTAAATTATACTAGCCATAGATGACCTGCAATCTCGCGTGGCTGTAAATCAATAAATATTCATTTTATGAAAAAATTTATTCTGTGTAATGGTGGTTAGATGGTTATTATAAACAACTTTTGTTAAATAAAATTTTCTGTAACTCTTCAAATAAAAAACTTTAAAATTTTGCTCAAATTTTTCCAGAGTTCAAAAACTCTGTTTTTGACTATAACTTTCTTAAGGTGGGTTTTTAAAAAAAAATACTCTTGGCAATTTTGATTGGATGGTCATAATAAACCACTTTTCTTAAATAAAATTATTTGTAACTCTTCAAACAAAAAACTTTAAACTTTCGCTCAAATTTTTTTAGAGTTAAAAATTGAGTTTTTTTGGTTATAACTCCGTAAATGTCAATTTATAAAAATCAAAAAAATATCTATAACAATATTGGCTGGAAAGTTAAGACAACAACTTTTGTTTATGGAAGTTCTCTGTAACTCTTAAAATAAAGTTGTTAAACACTAATTGATTTTCAGGTGCAGACGACAACGACGACGAAAAAATAAAACCTATATAGAGCTTTTTCCTAACGGAACGCTCGATAATAAAAATTATTCCATTACATTATATTGTAATCACCTATGTCTTAACTCTAAACTTCGTTTCACTCGCTCAGCAATATCCGCTCGACATTTAAACCGCATGGTAGGTTGGAGCATACTCGTATCTTGAGAAGTGAAAAACGCATCATTGAATCTGTACCCAGTTTGTAGAGCCTTCGAAAATTGGTGACAGGCGTAAGCTTCTAAGGCATCTAAGGAAGTGATAATCAGTATTGTAGCCAAAAGCTTACTTAACTTCCGTTTTTGTCGAGCGTACGTAGCGTAGCAATTCCAATGTCGTCGTCTTCGTTAGACAATGACTTGAATGCGTTTGTCATATATATACTGTTAAAATTTAATTTCATATAGGCTTCATTATTGGTTTTGATATATTAATATTTTTACTTAATTTTATTACTTTTTATCTACATTTTTCCATTAAAAAAAGATCGAATTTTTTAACAGTTTATTTTTTCTTATTTTTGTTTGATTTATGCATCAATGGACTGGAAATAAAGTATACATATATGGTCTCTAAGGTGAATTTTTGGTTAAATGATATGTTCTCACTTTTTAACCTCATTTTTGATTGTGAAAATCATTTTTTCGTAAAATTTTATTTTTCATATTTTTATTTATGTATCAATGGATTGGAAATGAAGTATACATAAATCAAAAAATTACCTTCGAGACTATTTAAATGATGTAGTCCCATTTTGTAACATCCACGGATCTGGAACTGGATACGCCTTCTGCACCGTTGCACCTAACGTCCACTACCTTGGTATACCATACACTGATGTAAACTTCAGTTTCATATCAGTGATACCATACCTATTTTTTTCTTTAAGATGCTGCTCTAACACTAACAGTTTCGTATCGTTAGAACATTACTATTTACCTTGTTATTGCTATGTCGATGTACAATCGATATTGCGATCCCAGCGCACAAAAGTAGATGTGTTTGGCAACACGAAATACCAACCAGTTGTTATTGAAAGGCATGTCCATAAGTTTAGATCAGTGGTAACGCAATTTTTTTATTGTGGAGATAGTAGAATTTTTTAAGTTGCTGAATGAATGGTCGCGAGATATTTGAACTGTTTGGTTCGTGTATTACTAGTCTAATGGTCTACTAATGTTGAAATTGGCTGTGGAAATGGCAGCCTTAACTCTAAATTCTGCTGTAAATCTACACACCAATTTTGAAGTTTTTTTTTCGTATTCAAATGTAATTAAAAAATGATGTTATTAAAATAGTTTTTTATATACTGTAAAAGTAAAATTATATTTCAGATAGTTAACAATAATTTTATCTACATAAAATATGTTGCTTAAGTTTTTTAATCATTTAAATTACATATTTCTAAAAAATATAATAAATTTGAAGTAGTTTAAAAAAACAAGCGAGGGACACTTTTTGGATGTTCTTATCATTCCTTTGTAAGGATGAATGTGAGTAGGTTGGTTTGTATATTTAAGGTTCTTTTACATCCTGCAGGGTCAATGGGACTAGGATCAAAGGCGTTCCCGAACCACTAAAAAGTATCCCACATCATTGGCGCTGCAATTCAGCAACCCCAAAGTAAGACTCTTCATATGCATGCGGCCCGTTATAGGAACACTGAAGAAGCTTCGGTGGAACCAACATATATTTATGTTGGTATGTAAGTACTATGTTAAGAATATACAGGTGAGTTAGTTATACCAACACCGACTCTACTACAGGGCTTTCACATCGAAACCTTAGTTAAACAATACGTTTTCGACCCATCCTTTCTTGATACGGGATTAACTTTCTTATCGTTCGATCAATGTTGAAATAGTTGATCTATGATCAACAAAGTTGATCAGGGATGAAGAAAAGGTAGGTCGATATTACGTTTACCAGTTGTATTTCCAATGGGTTTTTTTAATAGTCAAAAATCCATGGCAAGTAATTACGAGGCCTGTAGTAGAGTCGACGTTGGTTGTAGTATAGATTGTATAGTTACTACATGCATTGAATTATTAATCTATACAGTTCATTAACACTGGCGATCTTGAGTATTTTTTTTGCTATCACGCTCCAAGCGATAATTCAAAATCTATCAATGACAAACACATTGTTATGGTCACCTTCCTATTCATTATTATATTCATATTCATTATTGTTACTGTCACCTTCATATTTATTATTGTTACAGTAACCTTCCTATTCATTTTGTTATTTACTTCAAGTAATACATTTTAAAATTTCAGTACTTTATGTAAGAATGGTTTATTGCAAAGGTGATTAAAATAAACGTCGATGTAAAATTCAATTGTTGAAGTAACAAACATTAAAATTAGACTTTTTTAAATTTGTATAAACATGTATTTGTAGCCTACTGCAAAAGATTTTTTTTTAGACCACTCCAAGTGTAAACTTATGGGTTTGTGGTGAAAAGCTAAACCAGATATTATCAATCTATTCAGATCACCTCCAAGAGCGAAACTGTGAAAACTCTCTTTAATGTTAATATACTCTGAGGGGAGACAAAATTCTCAGGAACCGAGTTCGCCAGAACAATTAAA
>JARUHE010341791.1:0-10433 GCA_031471125.1 Archaeomysis grebnitzkii | reverse complement strand
ATAATTTTAGTATTTTATTTTGATTATTTTATTTTGATTATTATCTATAATTCTGTTATTTATTATTTATAATTTTAGTATTTTATTTTGATTATTATCTATAATTCTGTTATTTATTATTTATAATTTTAGTATTTTATTTTGATTATTTTATTTTGATTATTATCTATAATTCTGTTATTTATTATTTATAATTTTATTATTTTATTTTGATTATTATCTATAATTCTGTTATTTATTTTATTGATAAGAGATGCCAACACTGCCGGATAGTTGGTCAACCTGATGATGGCGCTGTCAATGTTCCGTAAATGTTTGGATGATTCCGCCTCGTTGGCAGGAAATGCAAATCAAACTACACAAATGAACAAGAATAATTTTCAATAAGACTTGACTAGCACGTCTTGGTGATGCTTAGTTTCCAAACTGCTCAATCTTTTTCACTTTTTGATTGGGCCCATGTAAATTTGTGTGTAAAATTGGTGGGTTGTCGTTTAGACCTTATGCGTAAGCGCTCATTTTCAAAATGAAGTAGACTTTGTACGTTAAATAAGTTTGTCTTGGATTAATTACATTGCTGCACAATTATATTGTACATATTTTTCAAGCAAGCGCTCCCCATAAAATTTGATTGCCTATGTCCACTCAAGGTACCGTACCACTATTATTACATAAACCAAATCTCTTGGTTCCATAGTGCTTGAGCAGTAGTTAATTTTGATTGATAATGAATCGATTATATTATTTCGGTTTGAAATATTAAACCAAATTTTTTAGTAAATTTTGATTGATAATGAATCGATTTTATTATTTCGGTTCGAAATATTAAACCAAAACTTTTAGTTAATTTTGATTGATAAAGAATCGATTATATTACTTCGGTTCGAAATATTAAACCAAAATTTTAGTTAATTTTGATTGATAATGAATCGATTATATTATTTCGGTTCGAAATATTAACCCTAGAACGCTAAACTATATTTCTGGCAACGCCAACACTAAATAAACATGGGTATATTATACCCTATTTTGGAAAATTATACTATTATAGTAAATATGAAAGATTATTAGAAGAAATGGCAACATACTTAACTTTTAAGGTATCTAGCTTTGATTTAAACCTATCAATGATTTATAATTATAATATATGACAAATAAACTAATTTATGAAAAATATAAAAATTAGCCATAAGATGACCTGCAATCTCGCGTGGCTGTAATTCAATTTAATATTTATTTTATGGAAAAATTATTCTTTGTAATGTTGTTATAAACAACTTTCGTTCAATAAAATTTTATGTGACTCTTTAAATAAAAAACTTTAAACTTTTGCTCACATTTTTTCAGAATCCAAAAACTCTGTTTTTGACTATACCTTTTTTAAGGTGGGTTTTTCAAAAAAATACTCTGCAATTTTGATTGGATGGTCATAATAAAGCACTTTCTTCAAAAAAAAATTATTTGTAACTCTTCAAATAAAAAACTTTAAACTTTTGCTCAATTTTTTTTAGAGTTAAAAAATGAGGGTTTTAGGCTATAACATCGTAAATGTTGATTTTTGAAAAAATAATACTTATGATCGTATTGGTTAGATGGTCATTATAAACAACTTTTCTTCAATAAAATTTTCTGTAACTTTTCAAATAAATTAAAAACTTTAACTTTTAGGTGAAAATTAGGCTATTTCAAGAAATCCTGTTTCTTGGCTATAACTCCATAAATATAATTTTTTCAAAAAAAATTGCTTATGACAATATTTGTTATATAGTCCTAACAAACATCGTTTGTTCAACAAAAACTCTGTTTTTGACTATAACTTTTTTAAGGCGAGTTTTTCAAAAAAATTACTCCTGGCAATTTTTATTGAATGGTCATAATAAACAACTTTTCTTCAATAAAAATTTTTGTAACTTCAAATAAAAAACTTTAAACTTTTGCTTAAGATTTTTTAGAGTTAAAAATTGAGGGTTTTTGGGTTATAACTCCGTAAATGTTAATTTAAAAAAAAAACATCTATAACAATATTGACTGGAAAGTCAAGACAAACAACTTTTGTTTATGAAAGATCTCTGTAACTCTTAAAACAAAATTGTTAAACACTATTTGATTTTCAGGTGCAGACGACACAGACAACGACAACAACGCAGGACGACGACGGAAAACTAAAACCTATATAGAGCTTTTTCATAACGGAACACTAGATAAAAACAAGATATAAACACATTGGGAGCTCTGAAAATAATTCAAGTGCCTCTGGTGGTATCTTCAAGTAAATCTATTGAACATACTCTCCGTTAACAATCCATTAATATAGAGATCAATGGTACAGCTGTTAAAACTAAAAACAACCAAATTTTGTTGATTAATCCTTCAGATTTAAAAAAATAATAAATCTTCTCAAGTATGAAAATTTATGTAAATATTTACTTTACATAGGTTTAAATTATCAAAATTTAAAATGTAATTGATTATTTAGCCATATTAGTTTAATAATTTATTAAAAGGAGAATAAAAACATTTTAAATTGTATTTAAATAATAAAAAATATAGTTAAAAATCATTTTTAAAAACAAAATAAAATACAAGAAAACTGCTTATCTGAAACCTCTCATATGTCTGCCACCACTAAGGTCTCTTCTACCTCTTTCAATAAACTTGGAAGGAAATCTTTCACCGATTCCTCTTATGTAAGGAGCTCTTCCTCTGAACATCCGCATTGGACCCATATTCATAGGACCTCCTCTATAATTGGGTCGTGGTGATCCATCACCTCTAAACACCCAAGGACCTCTCGGCCTCATATTCATTCCTCTAGCAATGCCTCGGACATTGTCAGGGCGAAACATTGGCCTGTGGAAGAACCTGCCACCTCTCATGTCTGGTCTTCCTCTGCCCCGACCCCGTGGATCCATCATCATTTGTTTGCCTCGACCAAATGAGATTTTGTTGTAGCCAGTTGGACCAGTCGGTTGATTTCCACTACTTTCCAATGCTTGAAAAACATCAACATGGACCGATGGAGGCCGTGATGTATTTGGAGGCCTTGACCTAAATGGATCACTTCTTATGTTTATAGTTCGACCAAAAGCCCTACCTCTCATTGGTGCAACAAAAGGCTTGCCTCTTTTATCTGGTCTTACAGCAGCTGCATTTGGCTTGTACCTTGGGGCTCCCATGGCAAGTTTTTGAGGTGTAAGTGATTGAGAACCATGTCCTTTTATAAGTTTGTGTAAAGTGCCAAGTAAGTCATAATCACCTGTATATTGACGACATGTCTCTACTAAATTAGCTTTAACCGTTTCAGATTCGTCAATTTCTTCATATGAGGGAGGAGGTAGCCAGTATACGGAATCATCATCCTCTGATAGAGTTGTCCATATAGTTCTCGAAGCAAACATGGATTGAAGATTTTCAATAGCTGGATAGTTTGGTTCAGCAAAATCTTTAACATCAGGAGGAGTTAATTCTCCTTCTAATACTGAAGTTAAACGAATTACTAGTTCACTTAGCAGTTCATGTACATCACCATCATTTCCATCAACTGTCAATGTATTTTGAAGAAGTTTCAAAGGATGAATATCAATTAAAATCTGTTCTTTGTTATCAATTTTATCAGTTAATTGTTCTGTTGCATCTTCTGAGGTGATCATTTCATCTTTTTCGGTAGGGATATCATTTTCATCATCCATCTCCCCCGGTTCTTTCTCCTCATTTGGTTCCTCCTTTACTTCAATTTTGCATTTGACATCAAGATCTTTTTTCTCTGCAACAGACACAGCTGGACTATGAACATTGCTGTGAGAAAAATCAGAGCTACTAAGATTCCAGCCTAAGAATATGGTTAAATCATTAGACGAAACCGCCATTGTTCGATTGATGAAAGATGGTTGATCCTTGATGAAGATTAAAGATAAACACAATTCCAAAAGCAGCTGAAGGTTATTGCCATTCTCAACTTTATTCTTCATGAATGACGTCACAAGTCTTTTCAAAACTGTATGCAATATTTGCTTCCTTTTCTCAAGTGCACTGAAAAATAAAAAAACAATTAATTTACAAATTGAAATACTTTTTTCATAAAAGTTTCTAGGTTTGGACACAAGTTCAAATTCTGAGTTTTCTTTTTTAATGTATAAGAAAAGTATGTTTGAAATAAAATCAAAATATACAATGTTTAAGAACTTAAGTTTATCTTTTATATCAGCTATACTAAAGCTAAATTTTGTCAAGTACTTATTTAAACAATATATGGTAATATATCATTTAGGATCTATAATTAAAACATCTTTTGAACTTGGTTAACAATTATACTAAAACAATATAAAACAAGAAGCATAATAAAAATACCGAAAATTAAATATAAATTAAAAAGATGGTCTGTAAAAATATGAATTAAAATGAAATACTTTTCATGATAGGGTTTCAAAGGGTGCCAATATGCATTAAAAATATACCTTGTGTTAACTAATATGTATTGAATAGTATTGAATTGAGCAGTAATTTTAATTATTAAATTCCTTAACATAAATAAACACCAAAATAATTTACCTTTTAACATAATAGAAACCAACGTCATGTTCCAATAGCTTAATCAGAATTTTCAATACTTGTTGAATCACATTCTCACTTATCAATGAATTTACAACACACTCAGCAAGAGACTCGATGACGCTCAACAAAATATCCTTTGGTGGCAACCCAGACAATTCAAGTAGAGAAGAAACAGGAGAACCATCCTCAGCTGAAGCCTTATTTTGTTGAGCATTTTCAGCAACTTGATCATGTTGATTACTGTGCATCAAATTTTCATAATTGCAAATACATTGGAAAATAGTCACCACATTTTCTTGTGCTTGACAATGAGCAGGTGACTGACTTTCAAGACTCAAGCTTTGACACCAGTTCGGTAAGAGACACATGTATTTATCGTCACCTTTAGCTGGACTGGAAGATAGAGTTATAGAACCTCCTTGTAAGAGATGCAATACTGAAGCCTTGGTTGGTGCATGGGACACAAGTACAGCAAGCATGGCTAAAACTCTAGCAGTTTGAGGAGTACATGGAGCTATAGACCCTGCTTCGCCAGCTAGTTTCTGGTCAAGCCTTTGAGTATGAAGGGCTAAATCGAGAACTGATTTAGCAATCAATACTGCTATCGGTGCTGCCAAATCAGACAATGCAACACACATTCTTCTTAAAGAATGAGTCAATGTTGGATGTGTTGCTAAGCCAAGTCTATATATTATATCATGGATAGATGACGATAATGGGTACAAATGGGCACTCCACAACTTTCTCAACTTGACTGCCTGTTCAGCCTCTCCATCTAATAAGGCTTTTCTTGTTTGGATTGGCAGTGGTATTGGTAGAAGTTCCGTTACTAAATTGATAATTCCAACAAGCGTGTGAGGTGCAGTCATCATGAATTTGAAAACCTCCGCAATCATTTTTGTCCATAAACTGCCAGATAAGACTTCTTCTCCTTCTAATGTTGAATAGAC
Organism: Archaeomysis grebnitzkii; assembly: GCA_031471125.1. Classification (NCBI taxonomy): domain Eukaryota; kingdom Metazoa; phylum Arthropoda; class Malacostraca; order Mysida; family Mysidae; genus Archaeomysis; species Archaeomysis grebnitzkii. Next base: position 4,932 of record JARUHE010341791.1, on the reverse strand, counting down.
AGGTTGTGTATACACTAGCAAAATAGAAATGATGTCTTTCTGAAGCCTACATGCATTTATACTATATGGAGAAGAAATTGGGAAGGCTTGTAATAATAAATACGTTTGTAATAATGGTGAAATAGCAGTCATATCTTTGAAAGTAGTATTTCTTGCTAGTACTACATTACTTAATAAATTCTTCAACAAATAAATTGAGGGTTTAATTATAGAAAGCACAAGAGCTCCTTCACAACCAATAAAATTAGTGCCATGAATGAAAGGTTGTAAATAAGAAGAATTTAACTTGGTAAGTAAATTAATCAAGTATGTGTGTAAGTCACAAGAAAACAATTGTACCGAAGCATATTTATATTTCAGTTCTTCTATTAATTCATTGTTGTGTTCAGCAGAAGATAAATCAGCAACGGAGTGCTTCGGTATTGTCAAATGTGAGAGTAATCGAAGACTTGTTACTAGTTCTCCTGGAAATTTTTCCAGCTTGTCAATGTTGTCTTTCACATTGTTTGCTAGTGGAGATAAATTATCATAAGAAAAGTTTTCCAATGTTTTTGCTGGAGTTAACCATGGCACAAGTTCTGAAACCTTAGAACTTTCTTCGGATTTTGTACTTTCTCGGTTTTCTTCTGCTTCTACTATTTCATATATCTTATCAGCATATCTTTCTAGCATTTCAACATTGTCTTGATATTTAATCACAAGAGTAAGTAGCTCAATAGCATAACCAAAACAGGCCAATTTACTGGGAGCATTATCAGACTCTTCATTTTGTTTCAATTTCATATATGGTAACAGTATTTCCAAATGTTTCCCGAGGGATATAACTGAAATAAGAGCTTGTCTCCCTGGGTAAGAGAACATCAAAGAAATTAGAGTATTGAAGTGCACGACGGCCTGTGTATAATCAATTTGGTCAACTTTTTTGAATGCAGAAATTTGAGCTAAGCAATCTAGTTGGTGAAGAACATGAAACATGTGAATAAGTTGATTTCCAAGTTGGTGCATTGAAGAGCAGTCAAGGTCATCTTCTCTGCTGTCAACAAACTGAAAACAAATTAATTATTTTATTCATAGCAAGACAAAATTATACTGAAAAGTAGCTTATCAATAATTCTCACAAAAGAATGAATGGTAATTGTGGATGGCAACACTAGCTCGCGGTGCTTCATCTCATTGTTCTTCTTTATATTTTGCCAAATTCCTAGAATTTGACTGGATTCTCGTCCCTTTTACTTACTCCAGAAGAAACATATTTCTAAATTTCATGATTCTTGCTTTTTCTCCCATTTCACATCTGATCAGAACTATAATACTTATTATAAAATTAAATGAATAAAAAATATTAAAAAACTGACAATAACAATGAAAGAGAGAAGAAACCAAGCACATACTATGTTTGACATGAAAAACCACATACCTGCATCAAGGATTTGATAATGATAGTTGTGGTTTGGTGATGTGTTGCTAGGTACATCAAGCCATGATCTGTTGAGATAAATGCCATCAAGACATCGTGGATTGTAGTCATCAGGTGGCCTGAATTTCCTGTTCCAGGAGATGATAGAAGAACACCAATGCTTTCAAGAAGTTTTCCTCTCTCGAATATGAGATATAGCTGTGGATGAGGGTCGTATGGATTCTTGGGCAGTTGGAACTGTTTTGAGCCAGGGAGCCATCTATTTAAATTGAAATAATATTCAGCTTTTTGAAAATAAAAAAAATTAATTGTAACAAATTGTATATATATAATTAACACATGAAATGACTTTTTAATATTTAGCATCAATTACATAGTACATTTACCATGTAAAAATAAACTCTTGCAGTAATCATTTATTCTTAAAACTTTAAATTATTGTAGTTAGGTTTATCATTTGAAGGTGATAATTTAAACAATTTAGATTGTGAAATCTAGATGCTCCAAAAATAATTACCAAGACAAAATTTAGGTAAACCTGTGCCTCAAGTAATTTAAAATTGAACCATCCGAACTATATTTATGTAGTTCGATATACTCCACTATTGATGCTAGGAACCTTTTCTATTACTGAAACATATTCAACATAACTTCATATAATTGAACTTGAACTTCACATCAACTTGAAGATCAATACTTACCGATGAGGTTGAGCAAGAAGTTGTTCAGCAAAAATAATGCTCCGCAGAACATCTTGAAAGCAGACATTTAAAATGTCCATTTGCGATTCAGAAATGGAGTTGGCCCAATTAACAGGCAGAGTGCCAATGCGTTCGTTGTCTACAAAACATTCTATGGGTACTTCTTCACCAACATTTTCCTACAGGAATAAGAAGAATAAATTGATAATTTATACTGAAAATTTTAGTATAACACGTAGAAATATTTTTTACTCCTATTTTAGTTTTCTTTCTGTGATGGAAAAACATCTACACAACTAAGATGTTTCCCTTATTGTTACATAATCTTATCATTTATATTATTTTGTTGTCTTTTCTTTTATAGACAAACTACAGAAAAACTACTCTATGCTCACATAAATACACAACCTAACTATTTACATAGGATAAGATAATAAATAAATCTGCATCTTATATATATGTAATATCTGAAGGAGAACTTTTTTTATAATAATGTCAACTTTATACAAACATAAAAATTATTTTAAATATTAAAATTATTAAATTACAATAATTAACTGATTAGTAGTTGTTATAGTAAAACAATTGTCGAGATACAATAGCCTATCTTAAAGACAACATGAATATATATGAGAGAAAAAATAATTTCACAAGAAAACACTTCTGCAATAATTCCAGTAGAATCATCAGTCATTTGTTTTGTTTTAAATAAACTTTTCTCTGCACATGTTGACAAAAATCTTTGTTAACCATGAACTTCATCCAAATTTGGCCATTTTCTTTAATTACAGAAAATCTATTACTTCAAAAAATATTGTTTACAAAATACGTTTTCAGTAATTCCACCTCAGAATTGTTTGTTCATTAGTTTGTTTAAATTAAACGTTTTTTAAGGCTTTAAATAAAATTTTACTTAACCATGAATTTTATCAAAATTTATCTATGCTCTTCAACTCTAAAAACAAGTATTATTTAAAAAATATCAAGTTTACAAAACAAGCATTTTCACTATTTGTTTTCTATTAAGTAAAGTTTTCTGTGAAATAAAACTAAAAAACATCCACAACAACAAAATCAAGAGGTAAGTTATAGAACCTTGTCTTCCCGACAGTTTACAGTTTGAGACGCCATTTAGGCGTTGAGTAAAGCTTTTTTTGAGCTTTTTAATTTCAATTTCTTTAAATTTCTTTTAAACTTAAAAACAGTCATAATTATTGAAACAGAATTGCGAAACTAACAAGCTATAGTTTATTCTACTCGTCAAAGCTATATTTGTTTGCCAATAACTCAAAACACTATGTTGAAACAGAGGCCTCAGTGGTGTCTCGGAGTATTACTAAGAGCAAAGAACCTTCAATGCTCAAGTAACAGAAAACATGTTTAACTTCAAAATAATCAAATACAATTGGGGAGAAGATAAAGAGTATTCTCTGTAACCAAAAAAAAAGCACACGAATGTACAATTATTTTTATTGTCACTCAAAGGCCACGAACAAAATTGAAAAAAAAATATTTTTCATAAAAACTGTCATCCTTGCTTCAATGATTGTAATGCCGTTTTGCAGTGTGAGGCTTTTGTCTCAAGAATATGCCTTTCCAGCCCTGAAACTTGCAGTCCCCAAAGGTATTGAAATTGTCAGTGAATTAGAGACACGTTATAACCCCAAATTGATGATAACTAAGAATTTTTAAATGCAATAACAAATTTCGAGAACATAAACTCATTAATTTGTTGTGTTATATGGTTTTTCATAGTATTTTATGTCGGTTTTCATAGTATTTTATCCTAACAAAATTTATATTTAGTCTTTTCTAGATTAAATTTATGGTTTTACCATAGATTAAAGATGTATAGATGCACCACTCAATGTTATAAGTTTGCACCCAAATAAGCAGTCTTTCAAGATATTACCATAGAAGGCAAGGTAAATCGTCTGTTTTTGTAATCTTATAAATCAATAGCAAGGCAATATTTTATAATTTAATATATTCAATATTATAAATCAAACGTTTATACATCATTATATATAAGTTTTATACAAAAAACAGCATTTAAAATATAAATATTAAACGAGTTAATAAAGGAAAAATTCTTCCCAAGAAGAAATAAAATTACATTGAAGTCACATAGATAAATACAATTATATTAATGTATCTGGCACCATTTTTTCTGGAAGTTTCTGGCAACTCGAGTTCTAAATTTCTTCATCAAAAATTCTTGAGTTGAGCATTTATACATCTTTAATCTACGGGTTTACTCAAAAAATCTAAATATTTCTGCCTTGTGTTCGATTTATGAGCGACAATAAAAGTCATTTTAAATTCACCCACTTTATCTTTAGTTGCTCTTTGTTTACTTCCTCATTGTATTTAATTTGAGACATAATTCAATTATTATTTAATTGCACTTTCTGAAAAGGTACAGAGTCCAGAATCATCAGAGTAAAACAGTTAAAAATATTTTATGAATCAATGGAAAATCAACAAAAAAAATTGCTCACCTTCTTTTCAACTTCTGTCATAGAAGGAAATGATTGAAGTATGGACAATGTATCAGTGTTAATCTTTTCACAGACTTCCAAAACATTTACCTTTCTTGAGATGGCAGCTAGAGCACACTGAAATATAAAAGAAAAACATTTAAAAAATTTAGATATAATGGGGCATCCATCAACCAGAGGTAACAAATGGTTTCAGTAAAAGAGAAAAACTAAATAACAGATTAATTTAACTTATAAAAACTAGCCATAGATGACCTGCAATCTCACGTGGCTATAATTCAATAAATGTTTATTTTATGAATTTTTTTTTTCC
>JARUHE010341780.1:0-10433 GCA_031471125.1 Archaeomysis grebnitzkii | reverse complement strand
TACATATATATTTCATTTATCTTAAGCGAGTATTTCTCTAAAACAAAAAGTTTCAAGTTATTTCCCAAAACACACCAAAGTATTTTTTAAATATTGATTCTGCTAAGAAATAGTATTGACCATCGGTTGCTTAGAATTAGTAGTTCTTCATTTTTTTAAATAATTAAATAAATAAATCTGTAAAACAAAAAAATACGTTTAATTTACTTTTCAAATAAAAAAAATATCGAGCTCCATACAACAGTTTTATGTTAAATAAATTACAGATTTATAATAAAAAGATATTTAGAGAAAAAGTTGTTCATATTGAATATTATTTATTTATTTATGTTATTTCTCTAAAATGAAAAAATATTCAGTAAAGCAAATTTCGAAATCTCAAAGGCTTCTGCCAAAACATACAAAAACATGTTTTTTCAAATAGTATTGATTTTATTAAAACTTTGTTGAACAAGGGTTGCTTAAAATTAGTAGTTCATTCTAAATTTTAAAACCAACAAATCAGTGAGATAGAAAATAAAATAAAAACAATTGTTTTTATATGTTTATCATACAATAGTTAATTCCTTTTAAAATAGGTTACAAAAATATTATTTTGTAGGTAACTGCATATTGCATATGATGTATAACAACAATGTTATAATTAATCTCTCCTCGTTTGTTTAAATAAAAACAAATTTATAAGATTTTCGTATAAAGTAAATTTTCTCACAAAATTTTGAACGCTAGCGATCAACACAAAGGGAACTAAAACATATTCATTAAAAGCTTAGGAATTAAATTCTTAATTATTATTATTAAATTAAACCGGTTGAGAATACAATTGTACGTACAAGCATATACCTTTGCTGCAAAGTGTGTGATATATGCGTATGTTACACAAATCTACGTACTATAACTTGAAACTAAACCCGATTTAACAAAACCAAGGACATAGACTTTAAAAATGACACAGACCAGTAAAAGAAATAATACTAAAAATAAAACAATAATAATATAGGTTTTAGTTTGTATGAAAATAAAAAAATAAAAAATAGTATGGCATCGATTGTGGCAAAAATGAAAGATTTTTATTAGCGCAAAATCTTATTTTAGAATAACAATATAAATGTAAACATAATTAATATCAATGTTAATAATTGTAATATAATTTGTAAACTGTAATTGCAACAAATAAAATACATTAGTGGTGGATTTGTTGAATCGATTTATTTAATTGTATATGTCAAAAACATAAATTACTGTTAAAGTTTTATTAAATTTATCCAACGAACTAAATACATTTCAAATAATGATAATAAAAAGATAATTAAAAATCGGTAATAATAATAATGAAATACAGGTTACATTAATAATTACCATTAAAATATGACTTAAAATAAAGTTTATAAATTTAGTAAATTTTACAAAGGGTTTATAGAAAAAAAACTTTTTAGAATAACAATGATGATAACAACAATGATGGTATTAACAATGATGAAAATAACAATGATGATAACAACAATGATGATAGCAACAAGTAACAAAGTAACATTAAACTAACTACGTAATAGACTTCATTTACAAACACGATTCAAATAAGTGATCATAATAATAATGACAATGATAAAAACAATGATAATAATAACAAATAATGAAGAAAAACAGTAATAACCCAACGGGTATTTTAATTTTGTCACAACGTTGTTTCAAAATCTTAAAATGTATTTTGCAAAACCTTTGTCATTGGAATTAGTATTTAAGCCAACGTTGTATGAACATCTGATAACGTTGTTTAAACGTTATAACATCTTTCCGTACACATTTTAAGTTAACCAACTTCAATACAACGTTATATGAACGTTTTTAAAACAACGATGTTTTAACCAGCCATTGCTCAACGTTTATGAAACATCTGTTTACAACGATTTCACAACCATCCTGTACTCAACGTTTCATTAAGATCGCTTATGTAACCATAGATCAACAAACGTTAAAGTTGAAACAACGTTGTTTTAAAAATGTTCATGTTGTAGGATGACTGTAGTCATACTACTGTTTAAACTATTTAATGTGTTGTTTCATTAATACATTAATTATAACTGGAGAGATATATGATTCTCCCCATTACAAATGGTGTAGAAAGCGGGTAAAACCGTACACCTCACTCGCAAGCAGTGCCCCAATTTTAAAAATCAAGAATTCGCGAAAAGACGAAAGTTCTTGAGGTCTAGAAGAGACCAGTTTTACTGAAAAATTTTGTTCAGTGTAAAAGACTAGAAAGAGTCCAATGAGCCAAGATTAAGGTTTTTAAGCGTCAAGAAAGACGAATTATAATTGGACATCCATTGAGTTAAAGCTCAAAAGGAGTGAACACAATAATAATGTGGATATAAAACGAATTTATAAGAATTCGGAATTCGTTAGAAGAAACGGGTTATGTGGGCGAGTTGTACCCATAAATCAGAAGAATATTCGAACAAGAGTAAGAATAAAGACGCAAATTAGGTTCGTTATAAGAAATGCTCAATAAATAAAAAACGATATAATGTCGACTTAGACAAGCTATTTAAGTGAGCGAACTGAACGAATTTAAGAAGTCCAGACATTCCTTGGATCGGCGAAGTTAGCTGAAATGGTATTTTGATAAGATGGAGTTTAAAGGAGACTACAATTCTGCGATAGAGGAAAAAATTGTGGAGGAAAGAAAATTGTAAATCAGTGATTTCCAAACGGTGCGTCGCGAGGTGTAACTATGTCCGCCGCAAGAAATTTATATAATATGAAAAATGCAACCCGAAGTTTGCTAAACAATTCTAAAATATTATACTTTAAATCCTAAAAGCATTGAGAATGAATTAGCTAGCATCCGCTTATACTAGTGAATATCTTGAAATAGGTAGTAGTCGAAAGTTTCCATTTATTCCTAGTTTGTGTGGTTTTCATTTCAATAACATGCATACTGATTGCTGAACGAACGTTCTGACGTTTTGCGACTAAATGTAATTTTTCTTAGCGCAATGATTATAATTTTCATCTGTCCAACTAATTTGTAAAGGCTTAGTGAAACATTTCGAAGTGAACAATAAAATATGCAGCTAACTGCTACTTACAACCACACTTGTTTCAATTTGTGTTTAAAAATTATAGTAGAAGTGTTAATGTTCTGAGCTATTTTAAATTACCCATAAAATGGAAAAGTTTCTAAAAAGGAAACATACCCGTGATGATTTGGGAATGTGAAAGTGAACGTTCATCAAAGCAAAGTAAGTGTTACAATAGTAATACGACAAACCGTAAATATGACAACAGCTACTTACAGTTCAGGTTTCATTGGACCCATGGTATAATAACATGGTTGGACCGGCAACGAGGAATAACCTCTTCTATTATGTATTGTTTGTAGTGAAGAGAAGCTATGGTGCTCGGCAAGTTACGGAGACATTTTACACTTAAGCACTCACGCTTTCAAAATAAAGATCTGAATTATTTCAAAAGATCACTAAAACAGCAATCAAAGCAAAAAACTATTTAAAAAAAATGAATACTTCCAAAAAAGCTCAGATTGCATCAAATGAAATAATGAAATTATAGCGTTACACCCAAAATATTATTCTTAGCAGGGTCTATAATCGTACCCTTTTGTAAAAAGATATTTAAAACAATGTTAGAATGTGAATCAGAGCAATAAGTCAGCAGGTCCCACTCAAATAATACAATCGAAAGGAGAATTGTATACTTATTTTATGGTATTAATAATAATGTATAAAATAAACATAACAACTCTGAATTTACTCTACAAGTTAACGAATCAACTGTTATTAGCAGCAAAGCACAATTTCTTGCATTTATTCGTTTCATTGATAGCAATTAAATAGTGCACCCGTTCCTTTGTTGCAAAGAATTGCACTTACCACAAAAGTTCAAAATATTTTTGATAATTTATCTGCTTACCTAGAAAAAATTAATCTATCTTGTTAATTGTGCGGTGGAATATACATGGATGGAGCATCTTCCATGATCGGCAGCATCAAAGGTTTTGTATCGCTGATAAAACATAAAATCCTGATTGTATACTTACCCATCACTTCCTGCATCGAGAGATACTAGTTTCGAAAACACTACCAATCGAGTTGAAGCAAATATTTAATTAAGTTGTGGAAATGGTTAATTACCCAAAAAATAGGCCGCTGAAGTGCCGATTGTTTGAAAACATTTGTGTTGAAATGGGTTCCCAGCACAAGCGCTTACTATTACACACAATATTGCGGTGGTGTTCGAAAGGCAAGGATTTGCGTTGCATACATGAACTGTTATTCAAAGAAGAAAGGCATGAACGGTTCTTGGAATATCTTCAATTTTAGAATCATAAATTGACTCTTACTTTCTGTCATTGAACAAGGAACAGCATGAGTGAGTTCGGAATCCATTCAAAAATATTCCATCTAATATGGGTCTGAAAATTAGTGAAGAGGAGGAGTTAGGATCAACATAAACTGATCGAGGACTTAGAAAAAAACATACTGAAGTATCTATTGATACCATTGTAATGATATTATGAAATAATACCCCTCAGTATCAAAAATACCTTTATCTGCGCTGATGCAGTTTTCGACATTACATCTATGCGAGGTGAAACTTTCAACCCTGAACATCAAACTCACGTTTCTCATCGTTAACCTTCCTCCATCTTTTACAATTCACATATACAATTTTCTTTCGCTTAAACTTTTATTATTTAAATTTTATTCACTCTGCTGTTGAACAAAAGTTTACAGTTTATGTACCAGGTGCGCCGAAATATTTTAACAGATTAAAAGGTACGCCTCTAGTAATAAAAGCTTGGGAACCACTGGGTCAGATTGATACTGTTACCAACCAATTTTAATCAGCTAAATTATAAAATGTTTATTCCTTTATATAGAAAAATAGAAAAAAATGATCAAAAATTAACTTTATAACGATACACTTTTCTTTACAAATAAAATATATTTTCAAATGGATTTTTAAAAGTTATCTTTAAATAAAATATAATAAAACTTTCATTAAAGTTTCATCAAAAGTTTGAACTTTCAATTGTTCTATTTTCAACGCCAGCGGCTAAACAATATCTATATATAAATGTTCAAAACTTAAACTAAAAGTTCAGGTTCATAGGATTAATCATATTGTTTAAAAAAAATTGCAACCATAGTTATACTAAATATTAAACCTTACAACACTTTCGGTTTAAAAAATTACAAAAAATAAACTTGATATAGTTAATGGGGCTTTAAGAACCTTCGTTTTTGTCGAACGTACATAGCAAAGCTCTACATAGGCGTAGCAATTCCGATGTCGTGGTCGTCGAAATAAACGGATTATCTTTCATGTAGCACCGAAGAACCTCAAATTATTGAATAATTATGCTAAAGCCTAAGAGATAAGAAAACACAACAAATAACCGTGATTTAAACTTTCCTGGTGAGTTACAAAATAAAAAGTAACCGTTTATTTGTGAAAATTTTCTGGTTTGACGTTAGTTACCATCATATTATGAAGAGATGCAGACAACTACACAAGTGCAAATGAGCGGAAAATAAGAACTTTTGGATTGGGGAAATGAGAGGATTGTTCTAAAGAATGAAAAATAAAGTTTGTCCAACTTTTAATTAAAGACTTCGAACCAAAGCACTTTTATTCTTCCTTACTTTTCGCACACTGTTATTCAATTACTTACATTTTTAATTCATTTACTTCGTTTCAATGTTTGTTTATGAATTTAAGTTCAATTTCGATTACTTTTAGCTTTTCTTTTTCATTTTTTTTAAATTAAAAAAGAATAATTTCACAAAAAGAACTTGTTTGTATCAACAAATAACATCTCACAAACTATCACCAGCCTACAATATATTGCAATATAATTAGATTTATAAAATAATGAGTTAAATTCAGGTTTCCTTAGCCATATACCCATATCCAATCCTATACCATACATTATCCAGTCTTTTTCTTGAAAGTTTATATACTTCCTGCCTCTAATAGGTTTGCATCAAGTAAATTTCATTAATTTACTTGCCTATGTATGTATAAATGGCCATCGGTTAACTCGTCGGGTGTGGTTTTTAATAATAAAAACTTTATACCTCTCGTACCTCTGCCATTGGTTACAATAAATATGACTTCGAACCTCATCGTATTCAACTCTTTAGCACGATAAGTTATGTGACATGACCCTTAATAATTTGGTGGCCCTTCTCTTTACTGCTTCAACAAATCTATATTTCTTGTCAATTATAGACTTTTTACTTAGACAGAAAATTCCTCAACTCAATAACATTTCCATGCTTATTATTTTTTATTTTCATTTGTGTTTACAAATTATTGTCTCTGATAATTAAAAACAAAATAATATTACTTTCGAAATACTAAACCGTTCTAAGCTACTCTTCAAATACATGGCTTATCCAATTATATTTCCTCTTATAATTGATAACCCGATTGGTATAATTCATCAATGTTATTATGTTAATTTATATATTCAATTGCGTACATCAATAAACATTTCTTACTTATAAATTTTAGTTGTCAACTTCGTTAGTTTTTATTAATATAAAAAAGAGAAAATAACAAATGAAAAATTGAAACAAAATAGTTTAATGATCCCAAGACCTTGATTGAAATGTCTCGATTGCAGCCATCTTTGTGCCTTGCATCGTAATCTCTGAATTACTTAATTCGGTCAAATTAGTTTGGAAACGTTAAACCATCATTTCGATTTCTTCGTATTCCTCTTCTTATTTATTTTATCTCTTCTTATTCCTCTTCTTATTTATTTTATTTCTTCTCATTCCCCTTCTTATTTATTTCATCTCTTCTTATTCCTCTTCTTATTTATTTTATTTCTTCTTATTCCTCTTATAATTTATTTTATCTCTTCTTATTCCTCTTCTTATTTATTTAATTTCTTCTTATTCCTCTTCTTATTTATTTTATCTCTTCTTACTATTTTCACCTTATTATCTGAATCTGTTATTTTTTTTATTATTTATCGCTTCTTAATTTTTACTTACATGCTTTTATTCTTTTTTAAATTATTTATATCTTCTTGTTATTTTCATTTAATTATCTGTTGCTATTCTTTTTTTTTAATTATTTTTATCTTCTTGTTATTTTTATTTATGTGTTTGATTATGTTTCTTTTTCAATTATTTTTCTGTTCTTATTCTATTTAATTATATATATATTTTTATACTTTCTTCTTATTCCTTCTATCTTTTGATCAGCTTCTGTCGTTTTTAAAGTATTTAGCTCTTATTATTCCTTATAACTTATTCACATTATGTTGTTCTTTCTTCAATTACTTATCTATATTCTATCATTTGCTTCCAATTTTCGATATAAGTTATTATTACTGATGGGAAAATATTGGATAGGACAATGAAGTCTTAAATTGAAAAATAAATTTTATCTCGATTTCTTCTTATTCAAAGATCATTCACAGTTACCAAGAATTATTTGTTTAAATGTTTTGTAGACATACATATTCAACTGTAGCCTTTCGTAAACTAGAACTCCTTCTTCAAGCTACGTGAACAATGGAGTCTCATAGAACTGTACAATAACATCCTTAGAATTTCTAGGTTTTTCTTATTTATTTTTATATCATTTATGTCTTCCATCTTTTAATTATAATTTATATTATTATTTTTAAATACATCTTGTTATCGTTACATCAACATATATTATTATTGTTCATTTTCCAAACTTTCAATGTTTTACTAATTATTTTTTTTATTATCTTACATTATTATTGTTTCTACTAACAATTTATATTATTATTATTATTATTAGCTGTTATTATTATTTGTTGTTATTATATGCATCGACAATAGTACAAGGGAGGTAACATCCAATCAAATAGCATGGAACTTACCTCACTTGTGCTATTGTCATTCCATATGTAAGAATATGTTTGAATTATTTCGGTGTAATTTTTAAAAAATAAAATATTAAAATTACGAAACTTTCAAATGACTAAATATTTTTAAGTAATACAAATTAACAAAACTAAAAAAAAACAATGATGAGGTTTTCATTCATTTTTCTCCAGAAGAAGATCAGATTATTTAACTCCTTCAACCAAGATTATTTTTGTCATCACAACTAAAATACATCAAAGTTAGTGTTGAAAAATGGGACGAATTCGTTCCTTCAGGGATTAAACACTTGACTAACTGTTATGTCTAAGATAGTCAAAATTGTACCAATGTGATACTACTTTGATTGAGTCAACAAAAAATACAACAAGGTTAGTCAGTTTGATGTTGTCAATTAAAAACTCCAGATTGATTTGACTATGACTGTACAAAAAGCTTAAGAGAACATAAGGCAAAAATATCCATTTAAAAATTAACAAAAAATGAGGAAAGTGAAAAAATAAAAAAATTAATGTCCTCTTCTATGAGAGTCTACGATAAAGTAAAATTTAATAAGAAGCCAATTTTAATGGATTTAATTTTAATTAAATTTAAATTCTCAGATCTTCGTGTATTCTGATGTGAGTCAAACCAGTTTTAATGAATAAACAGAAAAGGTTTAATTAAAAAATAATTGTTTATTCAAAAATGTAAGAAAAATATATTTTATAGAAACATTAATTACAAAGTTATCAAAATAATAATTAATGAGCTTAACTTATTACAAAATGAAAGGATGTATTTAATTAAAAAATTACCCACCTTAAAAACTACAAGTAGTAATTACAAATGAAACAAGTGGTTGCACCAAGACCTGTGGGGAACCTAGGTAACACTGGTGGTCCATAAAATGGTTGCACAAAACCTGTGAAGCACCTAAGTAGATTTAGCGATTCAAAACAAATATCATAGTTTAAAAAAGTTAAGAATTCATGCAATCTAGCCACAACGTGCGCGCCACTGTGCGCCATACGCAGTTTTAACCATTTTGTCTTATACTTAACATTTATAATTGAAAAAAATCTCCCTATGATTCGCATATCATTTTATTTGAAATGTCAGAATAGAAATGAAATCTCAAAAGTTTGTAGTTGATCGTTAAACATTAAGGTAAGCTTAAAAATACAAATCAGTTCAACGTTTAACGTTTTTTTGTTTTTTCCTAAGAACATTTAAGCACATAGAAAAAGCCAAAGTGTATAACAAAATAAGAAATGGGACTTAACCATAAACGGAAAATTATAAATCATAAATTACAGATCAAATAAAGGGAAATGTTTTTGTTTGGTATACTGTAAAACACAAAATTAAATATATAAAAACTATCATAAATATAATAAACAAACTATTTGAAGATAAAAAGTATTATTAAATTTACAAAAACATTTTCTATTGAACATATTTTTGTTTACTTTACGAAAAACAGAAGAGACGAGAGCACTTCGAATCATCGGGGGTGTGACGTCATTTTACAAAAGTGTTGTCTACTTAAGATAAGAAACAACCTTCTGTATCAAAATTTAAATAATCAATGTACTATTGCCCAAGAAATAAGAGTCCTCTACAATTAAGAAATTATACACATAATATACACATTAAACTGTTTTGTGGCTACTGTGAAACAGTAACATATGGATAAACAAAACATTGTTTTAAAAAGTTGATTACATAGTTTAAAGTTGTTTCAAATGACAATAATTGTGTTTTAATGCTTCAATAAAAATCTATAATAGTTTCCAAATATTTAATTTCAAGAATAATTTAAAAATAATTAAAGTTCAACCTCTTGTTGATTTTATATAAAAAAAAACATTACAAATCTTTCGATAACTGTGAAAAGATTATACGAAAAATACCAAAGCACGAATATCATTTACAATTAAATTTAAGCACAAACTGACCGCACCTAAGTTAATTTAAAAAACATTAAAATTAGTGTTAAAAACAACCATTTTTGTATACTAGATAATGCCCTCCTTTCACAGCAAAAAGGTTAAAGAGATTTCTGTAAACTTAATTGTAATAATAATATAATAACTATAATAATAATAGTAAAGATAATAATGATATAGTAATAATAATAATAATAAAGATATAACTAATAATGATACAAACAAAAAAGATAATAATATAAATGATAATAACAATATCGATAATAATAATAAATAATAATGATAGTAAAAATAACACTGTTAATAACAATAATAATAATGAAACCATAAAAATAACAATAACGCCAATAATAATATACATGATACTAACAATAACGATAATAATACAATAACAATAAAGATAGTAATAATATACATGATAATAACAATAACAATAACGATAATAATAATAATAATAATAATGTTAGTGCCGGAATTACTATTCCGCACTAATTGTAAAATCATTTTTAAGAAATTAAATTTAAATGATTTTAAGGACAAAACAACATCATTTATTAAATGTAAAGTAGATACTAAAGTTTGGTAGAAAAGCTGTAGCAGCTCA
>JARUHE010341779.1:0-18558 GCA_031471125.1 Archaeomysis grebnitzkii | reverse complement strand
TATATTACATTCATTTCAATAATTTTCTTTTGAATCACAATATTTATCTATATTACAGCATTTTGCAAAGCTATTTTGGTAAACAAATTCTTATTAAACAAAAAAATTTAGTGTAACCGTTCTGGACTTTGACTTAACTTATTTAGTATTGTTTTTCTTTCAAACCACAACTTCAGGGTTTTAAGGTTACTTCATATTTATGCTAGGTTAGGTTGCATTAGGTAAGGTAAGATAATGTAATATTTTAACCAGTAAATCTTAACAGCGGTTACCTAAGTGTGCGACAATGGCACAACTTGGGAGCGTATAATGAAATTGCATATTAAAAAAGGTTTTAAAATAATTTTCTTTCTAAAGTCTTAGAAAGCTACAGAAACTCGCCTAACCTTACCTAACCAACTCTCTCGTATAAACAGAGTGTATATATACAAATAAATTAAAAAAAATAATGGCCATACATTTTCGATATATTACTTTTTATAACTAAATTAATATTGCATTTGTTTCAATAATTTGAAGCTAAATGAACATATTTCACTATATTACAATTTTAATAAATGTTATTTTTGCCAAAAATAACTATAGAAAAATTGAAAAAAATTGGAAATTGTGTTAAGATTAACCTTTAAGCCTGTAATGTAATTATCGAACATCATACAGCGTGAGTCACAGCCGGCTTAATTCAACTTTGAAGTGATTACTTCATTCCAATTACTATTGGAAGAGGTGAAACTTCACAACGACTGCTTTTTTATGACAATCGTACATTAAACCAATGAACTTTCTTTTGAAAGTTCTAGAAGCACTACAGAACCTCACCTAACCCAACTCTCTCATAGGTGGAAAGTGTATATATATAAATAAGAGGACCTATAAGAAAAAATCCTAAAATAAATTGTAAAAAGGGTGTTTTAATATGCCATTGTTGTAAAAAAGTGTAGATATCGTGAAGTTTCACCAAATAAATAAATTATTAAAATATTATATACATGCAGCCTGTAGCCTATAAAATTGTTGAAACTTCGCGACGGCTACCCTTTTTTACGACAATGGCGTATGAAGCCAATGAACTTTCTTTTGAAAGTTCTAAAAAAAATTACAGAACTTAACCCAACTCTCTCGTAGGTGCAGGCTGTTGCTTTAGTTTTGGCCATGGACTCATGTGGCACATATTCAGAACCTTATGTGGCAATGTGGCGCAATAAATTTCATGTATTCAGTCAAGTTGGCAGGAAAATAAGGAAACTTATGCATTAATAATGAAATAATGATAACAATAACAATAACAAATAAAATAAATAAAAACAATAAAATAAAAAATAAATAACAATAATAACATAAATAAATAAAAACAAAAATGAAAAACAAATAATGATAAGAATAAAGAAAAAACAACTTTAATAATAAATACCAATAATAACTGTACAAGCTAGCCTAGCTAGGTTAATGTCAGATATTTCAATCTAAATAATCACCCATCATTAATCAAAACTTCACTGTTGTCTGTTTCACAAGACACAAATTATCAATTTTGTTATTTCATATCAAACAAATATTATTTAAAGATTTAAACATAACCTATGGCGACATAGCTACATTTTTATTCACATCCAAGCTCGAGCAACTCAACACTTCAAATGACTATGAAATCCCACATTTGGACAAAAATGGCCGCTATAAATGGGGTCAGCCGGGCAGGGATAGGCAATGCAACTGAATTGCCATTAACATCATAATCCAGTCGAGTGATTTCATTTAAAATATTTGCAAAGTCTAAACAATTTTTTTTACTCACAGCACAATTAATCCAGAAAATAAATGTTCAACAGAAAAATTTTAAAAGACATTTTCAAACTTTGGCCTGGATAAAATATTTCTGCAAAAAACCTTTCACACACCAACTAGTTAAAACTTGCTGTAATTAGTATAAAATTTTATTTTCATCACACATGAACTATCTTTCATGAATTTTAGTTAAAAATACTTACATTTTGTAAGAAAAAATGTGTAATTCACTAAGTTAATAAAATATTAATGTAAGTAGCCACATATGACAAATATAAGGGAAAGTGGTTAACCACAAGTTAGTAGAATTATGAAAAAAGTATTTTTTTTCAATTTTTGTTTTACAGATATTTTTATTTAACAAGAATGGCCTTATATATAATTCTGAACAGAATTGTTCAGAATAATTTTTTTTATAAAATGAATATTTATTGAAATAACAGGTTTTTTAATCTTTGTTAATTATGAAATGTTTTTTAATTTTTGTTTTTCAGACAGTTTTATTTAACAAGAATGGCTTTACATACAGTTCTGAACAATACTGTCCAGAATATTTTTTTTGTAAAATTAATATTTATTGAAATGATATGTTTTTAAATTTTGGTTAGCTGCCACTTAGTAGAATTATGAAAAAATAATTTTTTTTGTATTTTATATATAGGCTATATATAGTAATTTTGTAGTGTTCATAACTTTTCAAATGTTTGTAAGGTTCAATCATTGATATTTACCGACATATGTGATTGATATTTAAAAAATAAATATACATGCAATTGAAATAAATTTAATTACCACACTTGGATTGATGTGGCAATCTACAATAACAAAATCTGAACTGAACAACATTATAAAGACTCAATTTGAACTAATTAGCTTTATTTATCCGATACAGGATTTCTATCACTTTGTACATCAAAATACTAGTTTTCATTTTACACTCTTTTCTTTTAAAACACTCGCATTTTATAAGCAAACAAAGTAAATATAAACATTTAACTGTATCTTCCAGACACAAATGTGGAAGACCCACAATTAATGTAGAAGGTTCAGAAACTAAATACCAAGTCTAATTCACAATAAGATAATTTTAACTTTTCAAATTATTGTTAGTAAAATTTGAAAAAATAATTCAAATCAAATAGCTAACTTGCACATGAGTATGAATTTTTCACAAGAAATACACTAAACATTTTGTTTTTGACTGTTTACAGTCACTTCTATTAGACTTAATATCTTGCTAAATATTTTTTTGAATCATGTATGAATAAAGGTGATCTCTGCTTGTATGTATTTTACGGATTGTAATTAAATTTACGAAAATAAAATCATTTCTAGGTGACATGATCCTGGATTCTATACCTGCTTTCTGTTTACTTACTTGGTGAAGCTTCATGACAGCTACTCTTTTTTACAACAATGGCATATTAAACCAATGAGCTTTCTTTTGAAAATTCTAGAAAAACTACAAAACCTCACTTAACCTAACTTAACCCAACCTTCTTGTATGTGCAGAGTGTAAATATTTGAATAAGAGGACGTATAAAAAGCTCCTGAAAGGTATTGTAAAAATTATTAAAGTAAAAAGGGTGTTTTGATATGCCAATGTTGTAAAAAAGAGTAGCTGTTGTGGGGGATAGAGAAAGATTATTATCCCTCCTTCATATTCATCTCACTTTCCAAAAACTTATCAAATAAAGTTTATATTTCATTTTATTGTTTTAATTTTGAGAATAATTTTGTAAAATATCATTTCCAACTAAAAATCTCAAATTGTTAGTTTGAAGTGTTACCAATTATTTTGATTAACAAAAGTTATTCATTATCATCACAGACTACACTCAGACATGAAAGTCAATGCTAACTTGCTAAGGTAAATGAATGGTGGAACTTGAATATGTCACAGGGCCATGTGATTGCTTCAGCTATGAAAATTGGATAACAAAATTGTCAATAAGTGCTAGCCATTTTTCATAGCTGAAGCAGTCATGTGACCCTTTGATATATTCAAGTTCCACAATTCATTTGCCTTAGCAACCTAGCATGGATTGTCATGTCTTAAAGTAGTCCGTGTTATTACCTTCTAATAAATTTAGCGATTAAATAGTTGTTTAGTATTAAAACCACTCAGTGGCTTAGGCCTAACTAAGTATCATTTAAAACTAATATAAAAATCATTCTGAAACATCCTTGCTGTTGCTTAATACAATTTCTTTCTTGATCACTATCATATGAAAAATATTAATTTGTATTTTTTTTCCATTGAAGATCTTTAATATTATTTATAATTGTTTTGTCTGTGTAATGTGTATGGAAAACTTATTGTGTATTTCTTTATTGAGTGTTTTGTATTAAATGTGTTGCTCTTTTTTTACAGAACAACAGCCAAGAAGTCTAATTGGCTGTAACACAATGGATTTTTATATTTAAAATAAACAATGGATACTTATGAAAATGATAGTATCCTGAAGTTTCTGGATTCTACCATAGCTTCAGAATTGACTCTAGGAAATCCAGGGCCTCGTGTTGGGCCTCCATGTAAGGATGGCTGCTTTGAAAGACTCGGTGATGCTGTGATCCAAGAGGTGTTCCATAAGTTTTGGTTGCTTCGTGATCTCCATCACCAGAATCGATATTTGCGGAAATTAATGATCAGAGTGCCATTGAAAGTGAAAGAGAATAGTCGCATAAAAAAGAAGCACACCTACAAGATCATCTGCGAGGATAGAGAATTTTCAGTGTGTTTACTTGCATTTCAAAGTATTCATGGCATATCGAACAGAAGAGTCAGAAAGGCACAGGTAGTAAATGTTCACACAAAATCAAATGAAAACAAGGTGAAAGCTTCAAAGAATCCATTAAAAGCTTTAACTGTCAACAACATTGAGAGAGTAAAGGAACACATAGAATTGCTTCCGACAACAGTTTTTCCCTCGACTAACGAAGTATGTTTACCTTCTGGCTATTCTCCCCAAACTTTGTACTCGAAATACAAAGAATGGCTTGTCTCCGAACACCCTCAAGAACACCCTGTCACAGAAGATAGTTATACTTTCATATTCAATAAGGAATTTAATATAAATTTCTGGCCTCCAGATGATTCTCTTGACAACTGTGATAGCAACACCAGTCATCTCAATAATTCGGAAGAATGTGAGACAAAATGTACGTTTCAAAATGGTTTGTAAGATTTTTAAATTTTATATTGATTTTTTTTATTGATAGATCAAAAAAGGGGAAAAATATGTAGATCCATTTTACATTTTTTGCTGTTCAACTAAAAGTAATGTTTAAAGAGTAACAAAAATATTTGTTTAACTACATTAGTTTATCACGCTGTGTCTGAAAGGCATCAGCTTCTATAAGTGACCTCTGATTGTTGTCAGGATTGTTGTTATTTTCAAAAAACAATTTTCAAGTTTGCTTAAATGAAAATAAAGAACAACTTTCTATAATGGTATTACTAAAGGATTTTTTTGTGAAATCCGTATTTACTTATTAAATAATTGTTTTCATAGGAGTTTATCATTAAAGTCATGGTTAACCGAGGTTTTTATTTGGAGGCTCTGAGAAAAGTTTATTTAAAACAAATGAAAGAACTGGAGATTTTAATGTGGAGTTCAAGGACTTTTTGCCAAGAATTTCTATTTCTTTAAATTATAAACATATTAAGAATTTGTGAACGCTTGCCATTTTATCATTAAATTCATGGTTAATCAAGATTTCATTTAAAGATTTAGAGAAAGCTTATATAAAACAAATGAATAAACTGAAATGCTTAAGCACTTGTTTCAATAAAAAATATTACTTTACATAATATACCTACATTTTAGGAGTTTAGTAAATGCCATATTATTAAGTTTTGTATTTTAAAGTTTGATAAATGTTTATTTAAAATATATAAAAGAGAAGTATTAATATACTTCTTTAGAGAGGAGTTATATATTTCATCAGAATATATAACATTTGAAAATATAAAATGTAGAATTTTATTCAACAATTACACAAGTTTAGAAACTTTTTTTAATGGGTAGCATTTACTCACGCTTGTTTCGTCACATTAAGTGTTGAAGAATTCAAAATTAATCAAGTTTGATATTTGTCTAATTGCCCACAGGTGTAACAAACAATCTTATATCTAGTGATGCTGAAGTCGTAGAAATGAACATAGAACCTGACGTCTATTTCGAAGAAGATTCTCGCAACAACGACTCTACTGACGATGTTGAAGACCCATCTACTTTGATGCATTTTGAACAGGTAGCTTTAATTTGATTGCTTTTTTAGTCATGAAAAACAGATTTTTCTATTATTTTTATTTAATATATTTGGGTTAGACCTACTTTACAATTTGCTTCTCAGTCCTGAAATATTTTTTTTTCTGTAGGCTTAGAATTATTTTTTCTACATACTTCTTAGATTTTGGTATTACAGCAATAATTATGAATATATACATTTACAAATGAGTTTTAATGGAGTTTAGGGTTTTTCACAGGTTAAAATATTTTTTAGGTATTGATTTTAGAACATTATTTGTAAATGAAAGATCGAAAGATTATTAAAAGCTCTCACTGTGTGAATATTTTTTAATTCCTTATTATATTGAAATGGCTACGTCTTCTTGACCTTGTGGACATACCATTTGTTTTTTCATTTAAATTATAAGAGTCCACTTCTTTGGGAAGATATAACATGGAGTTTGAGAAACTCTTGTTGCTTCCTGATCAAAATGTTTACATGAACATCATACACATATACAAATCAAACCACTTATGGCATATTTTAAGTTGTGGGCATTGTAAAAAAAATCTGTAATGTTTATTGGCTTAAGGCTTAGACAGTTTTGATTTGCAAGCATTTATTTTTGTGTTTATTTTTTATGATTCGTTTACATTTGTCCGACTTTGTTCATGTTGCTATTGCTAAAATCCAAAACTCAATCTGAATTTTTTATATTTCTACAGCACTGAAGGAGTTAAGGTATTTAATCCACCATATGCAATAGAAAAGGAAACTTTAAGAAACTGGTAAGCATAAGTTATTTCCATATATAAGTAATACGTTTTTTTCCACAAGTTTATTTTATTTTTTCAAATGAATTTATTCAACAGGTCTTATGCACAAAAGGTCACATTTGCCAAATCTGTAATCACAGCTTGTCAAGGTCCGACCATCTGCGATACCACATCAAGAAGAAGCACGAGAACTTCCTTGGGTTTCTTGCCGAGAAGAATGGGTCAAACATCGAAGATCAGCTAGAGCTAGTCCAGCAGTGTCATCTTAAGCGGACGAGAGTGGACTACTTAGACGAATTTGAGATGATTGATAGTTTCATGTTATGGAATGGCACACCATTGGACATGATCAGAGGTGATCTCATAAACCGTGACGTAAAATATGAAAATCCGATGTCTAGTTATTCCCATTTTATAGATGGCTGTAATGATAATGACAATACAAATGTTGTTAACAAAGGCAAGAATGATGAAAGTAATTTACAGTCAAATGATAAGAAAAAAGTTATCATTAAAGTCTGTTGTAAAGAAAAAGCTAATTTAAATTGCTCTCCTGTTTTGAATGGGGAAGAATGCACGTCTGTAGATCCCTGTAATAATATTTCAGAAGACGTTAACACCCTGGATGAAACCGGAGATTCTAAATCTTCTTTTTCGGATCACAATATTTTCAGAAAAAAATTACAAGAACAGTTAGAAGAAAATTCAATCCTGTTCAAGGATTTTCAAAAATCGCAACAGTGGAAAGACCAATTCGCCGATGATGCTAAATTAAGTATGTTGCCAAAAGTTCAACTTAACGAACTTATTCACGAGATTAAAATTCATACAAAGTACTCGAAAGACACTATACTCTTGGATGCCGTTTACATAATGCGAGACCCAAAGCAACTTGGCCGATATAAGATTCTCAAGTGTCAAATATGCGGGGACATTTCAACAAGATCCGACCATTTGCGCAAGCACCTCAAGCTGAAGCACATAGATTTTTTGAAATTTATGGCAAAAAAAAATAAAACTATGTGTGAAAAAGAACTTCGGATTGTACAGATAGCACACCTCAAAGGTATTATAATGGAGGAAATAAAGGCTTTTAAAGAGGGCAAAATGGATTTCACATGTGTAACTGAAGACAAGTTGAGAAATACTTTAGATGATGAAAAATCTAACGATGAGGATGATATAAAAAACAGTGCTCAAGATGTTGATATAAAAGAAAATTCAGATTATCATTTAAAGGTACAAATTATTTTTGTGGTTTTGATCCTTAATGTTAACATTTCTATAGGTGCTTTTTTACCCAAACCAAAAAACATTTTTTGTTGATTAAGGATAATTGTTATTAGGCTGTGTTTGAAAACCAGCTTCTATATGTGACCTCTGATTGTTGTTGCTGGGATGGTGGATGATTTGTGGATTCTACTAAAATTCTACACTGGTATCACTTAAAGATTTATTTTAAATCAATATTTTCTTATTAAAATTTACATTTTATAAAAAACTTGAAATTCATGGTTAACTGAGATTTTGTTTGAAGGTTTAGAGAAAAGTTTATTTAAAACAAATGAAAGAATAGGAGATTTTATGGTAGAATGCCTGAACGACATTTTTGCCTAAGATTTATACTTTTTTCAATAATAGACATTTTATGAGTTTTTAGACTTGGCCAATTTATCATCAAATTCATGATTAACCAAATTTTTTTTAAGGCTTAGAGATGTTTTTATTATAAACAAATGAAAAAAAATGGTTAATATAATAATATATAGAATTGTATTAAAAAAGTGAACATTTTAGAAACTTTTTTAACATACAAACACAGCTTTTAATGCGTAGCATTTACTCGTACTTGTTAAGTTATGGTAGCTGTTTTCTGGACTTTAACAGTTCAAGTGTTTCTTGTAACAGCAGTGATACACAAGCATAATCGCTTATTCCATATTAGGCAACACCAGTGGTACAAATCAAGTTAATAAATTAACTTGATTTGTATCACTGGTTTTACATAAGATGCAATAAGTCATTAGACTTATGTATCACTGGTGTAATGGTGTTACAAGAAACAGTTAAAGTGTTAACTAAATTTTGCCATTTTTTTCAAAAATAGTTTTACAAATACTGTAAGTTTGTTTAAATGAACATAATGAACATAACATTCTGTACTGGTGTTACTAAAAAAAAATTGTGAAATAAACATTTATTTATTTTAAATGAAATTTATTGTTAAACAATATGTTTATTTTTTCACATGATGTAAATGTTAATTTTATTTCATGCAGAAGCAAAATGGCGAAAACCGGAACAAAAAACTGGTCTTTAAATTTAGTAAGAAAGTTTCATCCATATCAGGAGAGGAATGGAACATGGTATGTTTAAAGTTAATTTTGGATAAAAAACTAAACATTCCTTAATTATCAAGTACCATAACTTTTGGGACAATATTACAGAATTGTGAATGTTAAATTCTCTATAATTTATTGAAGAAAAACTAGGTTATAATCAAAGTTATTATATAATATTATAAAATCATTGTAATGGAGTTGAAGTCAAAATAAATTATTTATGGTCATGTTTTTCGGGACAAAGATTACAAGCCTAAACCTATATTTTGAGTTTAACTTCATAATATTTTATATATTGCCAATAAGTGTGTATCCCTTCAATTATCTTTAGCCAATAAGTGTCCCCTTAACATTCTTTGAAATATTATGCCATTAAAACCTTTCCATACTTCTTGTAGCAATCACAAACAATCATACGTTCTACATGTAATGGTGTTTCCATCTATCATCTTTATCTTCTTGGTGTTACTTACTTTTGTTAGCGAGTCTGTTATGAAAAAAAAGCTATTGTGATGGCCCTGTTGTAGTTCTGTAAGCACCGTATGACTGTCCATTTTACACCAGTTTATACTTTTGAAGCTTTACAACAATTTTTATTTACTATTAATTGTTAGTATGGGTATAATCAACAATTTGCAATATATTTTTTTAAATTTTTGGAACATTTTTTTATGAACAATGCCATATCTCTTGGCTAATTTTTTTGATTAAGCCCATTGTCAATTTATTTGAAGCTCTAAAATGAAGTTTGTTTTAACAATAATTATTTTTATGAATATTCCCAACAATATACACTATTCTTCTTTAAATTTAATGGAATATTTTTAATTTGAATGAAAAATTCGTTTTTTTATGAACAGCTAATTTTCATGATTAAACATTTGTGAATTTATTTGAAATTATACAACAAAGTGGATGTAGTAATAATTCATATATTAATGACTTATATTTTTTTAATTAAAATGTCATAAAGACTAAAATATGTTGAAGTTAGTATGGAAAACAACAATTATTTCATCACCATATGCATTTAAAAGTTAATCTTTTCATGTATTAGGTTTAACTGCTATTTTTCTAGAAATATAATTACTACAATGCTAATATGTAAATATAATTATAGTATATAAATTATGATTATATAATATAACTACTAAAAAAAAATAATTTTAACAGAATTTTTGTGAGATACCTAATGATCATTCCACTTCCATTAAAAACAAAATTGCCAGACAAAGTCGAACTAAAACTGTGCACAACGAAGTAAGTTTTTTTAAGCTTGATTCTTAAATTACAAAAAATAAAATTGAATTAAACATTTATATCTTCAATTAATATTGAAATGTATTTTGTAGGTATTCAAGTTGATTTGACTTGCATTAAAAAATTTGAATTTACTAAAGTATTAGATTTTTTGTTTACTTTTAGACAGCCCCAAAACATTTATTGAAGTGGACGTTGTATTTTGCGATGAAAGCCTCGCCGTATTGAGACACTGCTTCTCGTTTGTCCTTGGTTCTGCGTAATACTACCATGGGCTAATGTTTCAGGCACTGAATGTACTTTGCACCCTTCGTTTGATCCATAAAGAATTAGTTCTAACTAAATAAGTTCCATTCTTTGTTTGTTGTTGCTAGAGCCGAAACACCATTTTGGTCTATAGCTAAGACAATCTTTTTTGTAGGAAGGAGATTATGAGGAGAAATTAATCAAAAAAGAAGTTAACGGATTGAGAACAAAGGTAATTAACAATTTATATTCTTTTTAATCATATTTAGGCAATGAGTGAAAATCACAGTCATTGCCTGCAATCTCAAGTGTATACCATGCAGCAGTGTCATAAATTAGCCATTTTGTCTGTCTCTCAAAACCCATTTTTTGAGAAAATTTCCTGTAAATCTAGTAAATAAGGAGTTTCTCAAAATTTAGATTTTGAGAGGTCACAATAGCCAGTTTATGACACTCTGCAAAGCAATTGCCCATTCAAGTACTGACAAGAGCTAATGCTGTTTGACTTGAGCTAATAATTAAGCGGTCACTCATCCAAGTAATAATGAAACTGGATATGATGGGCTGTCACTAATTAGAAATTAAATATAATTGGTGAGAAGACAAATTCTTCTACTTAACCATAGAAAGGTGTGTGAATATCAATATCAGAACTGAAAAAATCTAAATCTTTGAATAAAAACAAAATTAAAATTATAAATGAACATTACTGTTGTATGAAACTGGATGAAATAGAATGAAAAACTAAATATTTACAACAGTGAGGGCAAATCCGAAGCAGTCGGTGAATTTATTGAAACTGCACCCATAGCCTGGTCCACTAGGACCAAATATAAGTAACTAACTAACAACAGTTTAATGAGCTTCTTAAATCCTGCAAGAGAGAACAAGTTGTGGCTGCAAGCCAGGTTTCTGTACATTTCGCCCCACAAGGTAGCAGAGAACCAATTCTCACAGTATAACAATTTATCCATAAGCCCTCTTCGAACACACGAAATCCAGAAATGAAGCTGCAACTCAGGGAACAGTGAGAAGGATGACTGGCCATACATGGAATGAAAAACATAAACTTGTGTCACTGTGGATTCCCTTACAGACACCTTTATCACATCTCGTGGTAACTGGACAATGTAGGGAGGGCATTTAACAAGGCTTGGTACAGGTATCAATCATCTTTGCAAATGGGCTACAGACTACAACTTTTTAAAACGACTAATCCAACACCGTGGGGCCAACATATAGTTTAAGTCATGGACATAAAAATATCCTAAATCTGTTTGTTTCTTTAGTCTAACAGACATTTAGAAGAATTAACAAGTGCATCTTTGGTGATTTGCAACTGGCGCAGAACAATGAAAACTCAATGTTGCTTCTCCACCACTGGTAGCCTCATCCGATATGCCAGGAAGGGACATAGGGAAATTATTAACTCTGACTAGGAATGTCATTACTTCAGCACCCTAGAACATTTGGTATAATGATATTAATATCTTTGCTATTCAACATAATTTACAGCCACATGAAAGAATTATATATCAATATTATAATATCACATAAACATAAGCATATAAGTACAACAAGGAATTAAATGTTATTTGCCTTAAATTGCTGTAAATATAAAATTTTACATTCTGGTTTACATAAAATGAATGTGTTTATTGGAGTGGTCACGACAAAATTGTACATTTTAGTTGTTTATAACTATAATTTTTTGTTTTTGCTCAAAGAGAAACATTTTTCAACCTTGAATGTGATTTCGTTAGATGGTTACAGAGAAGAATATTTATTTTCTCAACCACTGTATTGAACTTGAAACAGATTTAAGTTATTATTTTTTCTCATATTTATTTATTGCATGAATTCTATTTTACAAAAACAAATTATGTAATATTGAAAATGAATAAAAAAAGTTAGACAAGATTAATTTCAAAACCCCTTAAAATAATTGTTAGTAAGTTTTTTTTGTAGAAAAATCCAAAGCATGAATGGAATACTATTAATAGATTTTTATTTTACCTAAATAAAGTTTTAATAATTCTGAAAAATTTTGAAAAGTAGAAAAACATGAAACTAACCAGAATGATGTGTAGGTTATCACTATTTTAATATTGTATTGTGACTGGTTAAAACACATCCTATTTCGGTTAAAATAATGTTTTTTTTTGTGTTATTTTTAATTATACCAATATATACTGTATAGTGCTATAGTTGTAAATATTAACACAAAAACAAATTTTAACCAAAATAGGGTGTGTTTTAACCAGTCACAATACAATATTAAAATAGTTAAATAATTTTAATTTTAAAAATTTGATTCAAAACCAAAAAGGTTTGTCGAGAATTTAACTTTAATCAACTTATGGAAACCACACAATGGCATCATTTATCAAGGTTTTATGTAACAGGGTAAGATTAAATAATAATGCTAATGCTTTTTCAGAATTATGATCGTTTAGAGTTTGAATTTGATGAGAAGTCCAAATCTTTACCTCACGACCCAGAGGATGTATCTCAGTTGAAATTGGAAAGAAGTGAAGATTTGGAGTTGTCCATTTATAATAAGGTCTGTTTTGTTAAGTGTTCACCGCAAAACTTTATATAGTTACTTTTAAATATGTGTCTATGGCATTTACTTTTGTATTAAACAGTCCTAACTTTTTGTTTTTCATTTTATAGTATTGTTTATTTGAAATAATTTTAAAGACACCTGTTTTATGCAATTTATGTTCAATAATTTCTTGTATAATTTTTTTTGAGAGGTTGAGGAACTTTGAAATAATTTCATCCAAAATATTTGTATTTTTTTAATGAAGAGATTTATTTTTATGAAATTCTAAACAACATTGTCTAAGTAAAGTTTTTGATATTTTGATGAAATACTAATTTTCTTCTCACATTAAAGTAGAAGCAAAAAAAATCAAGAATGTTTTTGTTTAACTTTTAGGTTGTAGTGTTTTTGTGAATTATGAGCTTTCGAAAGGAAACTTTTTGGCTTCATCTTTTTTCTTATTTAATTGATTTTCATTATCTTGATACTGTTGGTTTGTCATTTGTAAACAATAAATCACATTGAAAAAGTGTATCATCTTGTAATCATGAAAAGAAAAAGATGAATTATCTTGAATATTTTTTAAGCTTATGAATGAAAGTTGACCTCTATAATTCACCACTAACTATTGGGAAAAGTGGATGATTTCACAACTTGAATTTTGTTTTCATATTTTGGTTTGATTCATGCACCAATAGGTTGGAAATAAAGTATACATAAATAATCTACGAGGTTAATTTTTGAGTGAAAGATGTTTTCTCACTTTGTAACACCTTTGCTGATTAAAAATCTGATATGGAGAGATCAAGTTTTTTGTGTGAAGTCACTGAATGGTCACAAGACCATTTATATGTAATTCTGAATAACATTGTCTGAATGTTTTTACTTTTCTCATTCAACAATATATTTTATTGAACACAATTTATTTGAGCAACTTTATGAATATTTATTGAAAGCATTTGATTTTAACTAAGGTTCAGCAGAACATAGAAAAATATTTATTAGGAAGTATTTTTTAAAATTTGTATTAATGGTAATTTAGTTTAATTTGTTTAAAAATGTCCTCATACTTGTTTAATTGAAGAAACAATGATATAGTTTTAACAAGAAACATTCAATCATAGAATAAATATTTATACATGGCCTTGATGAATTGTATAATAAGTATACACAAGATATCTTAAATGATAGGTATCGCAAGAAAATTTAAGCACCCAGTTGCCTATTTTAGATAGTTTTGACAAAAAAAATTGACTATGCTATTACTTTTGGATTAAAACTTCATACCTTGTGAGAATGAACCTCCGTTTCAATAGCTTAAATAATTGATAATTATTAAATGGCTGCATTAAATGGAAATTAAATATTTATTTGACAACAACAACCCAAATTCACATTTGTGTTATTTTAAAAATAATAAAATATGGTGAAAGGGAAGTTAATAAAAGAATATTTAATCTTTCAGATGTTGTTGACATACGTTTTAAACCAGATGACTAAGTTACGCAGAAAAAAGAGAACCAAATTGATGAGATGCCTTGAATGTAAGTTCAACACTGCCTGTAAGCGGCTCATGGCTAAACACTTTAGGCGTGTTCACGTAAACTCCTACAGGTTCACTTGTTCTGATTGTGGCTACTCGACGGTGCTGAAAGATAACCTTGAGTTGCACATCATGTCCGTTCATTTGCACATTCCACTAAAATGTAAAAAATGTAATTACTCAACGTACGACAGAAAAAACCTAAAAAAACATACGAGGTCCTCTCATTGGACATCAGATTCTGTGTACTCCTGTAAATATTGTTCCCAGATACATAAAAGTAAGGAAAAACTAACTATGCATATAAACTCGCAACACAGCTACGAAAGACCTTTTGCCTGTGAATACTGCTCGTATCGATCATCATATAAAGCAGACCTGAGAAAACACACCAAAAGAAGTCATCACAACATGCAATTTTTCTGTGTACATTGTTCGTACATGACAAGCACTCAGAGTTCTTTGGAAAACCACAACTACATTTCTCATTATTAAAATTATTAAAATTAAATTTGTTCTGTAGAATGATTTGTAGGTATGTTATAAATTTAAGTAGTGGTCATATCATGCACAGAAATTAGTCCCCTTTGTTGTCATTCCTTCATGATATTCACATTGATAAAGTATTTTTTAATTGAATATGTTCTTTATTTTGTTCATGCTGTATTCCAAAAAATTTCTATGTGCCATAATTGTTTTATTTTTTTACCATTTGTTTCTTGTTGCAAGTAATTAAAAAATATATTTTGATCTAGAATCTTAAAAATGAATCAATAAAAAAAATTATTTGATATCTTCTTCATCAAAATAATTGAATATAATAATGAATGAATGTTTTGTTTATAATATAAATATTAAAATGTTGTATTGATTTGAAATAGCCAGCCCAATATGTACATTATTTTCAGTCTACAGTAGAAATTTTATTTTAAAAATCTCTTGGTAAAATTATATATTATACTATGTCAAAGGTTTGTGCAACATATGTCAAATTTCATTACATTCCTCATAAAATGATTTTTGTTCAGTATAAATAAGTTGGTCAAAGTAACTATCTATGCACAATATCGCTCGATTAGCAAATAAGCTATGCAACATAATCCGACCTGCCATGTTTATTTATTGAAGGTCTTTTAATGTAATCGAAATCAATGTTAAAAATAACTATAACTCCAGGCTTTTATAATTTTGGCAGTTGGGATTCTAGTCGAATCTAACTTGAGAAATAAAGATTATGTTGCACAGCTGTGCTCTTTATTTCATAGTGATGTTGTATAAAACTACCGTTACTCCTTCTTATTTGTACTGTCAATGATCATCATCCACTGAAAATCATTAGTCTAATTATTGCAACTTTGATACAGAGAATTTGATAATTTATTTGTATTTATTTATTATAACAATATATTATAAGAAACCAGATTGGTTTTGTATCAATGCTGCCTTTAATTTCCTATCAAATTATTATTGATATTATACAGGATCTCTTAAGTTTTGTTTGCCTCGGTAGCTTCAATGTTGTGTAAATATGTCATCATTATAGCTGTCAAAATATTCTAAATGGTTCATTTTGAGTTATAAATTCCTCCATATGTGAATGGAGACAGTTTCAATAGGATTCTGTTAATGCTCTGACTCTAAGGGCTTTTGCTGCAACCTTCAAACCCCCAAACAGTATCTCTTTCATTGCTTAACATGATTATCTCCTGTTCTCTTTCTCATTATTTGTTTTAGGTCGACCTCCCTCCAATTTTTTACGTCAATGGTGCCGCCTGCCTCGATAACTATAGTGCTGTTTAAATATGTTGGAAAATAATTTCTAAATTCCTTAACACTGGATCTGATTAATTATTACCCACAAGTATACCGGAAACATATGGTAGTATCTTGAAACTTTCTCTGGTGTAGAAGTACCGACTCTTGATTTGATTAAGTTTTTTAAGCCTATATTGTTGGTCGTCAATTTACAACAGCAACTTTATTTTAACTTTTTCATTGATCTAGTAGTGTGGCAGGAGGTTTAAATTGGTCATTAAACATTGTTGAGCATGTGTTGTTTTTCTGTTTGCATCTATGGCATAAACTTGTGTACAAAATATCCTAACTTTTTATTATTTATATGTTGAAAAGCTACTAAACCTGTGCAATCCATGTTCAGTAAATTATTTTCATGAAATGAAATTTGTTAAAATAGCCAATTTTTGAAGGTACATTTTGAATGGACTTTTCATGTGAAAAGATTAAGTTTAAGGTAATGATTTTGGTCATAGTAATTTTATTTTTTCAGAACTTTATTTAGAATAAATTGAAAAATAATATATAATCTATCTTAAGTATTTTATGCAAATTAATTAGTTCTGTTAAAATAGTCATTTTAAACACTTTCTGTGCTTGAAATCTTCATGTTACCTTCTACCGCCGGATCACTTATGGGACAAATTAATTGAAATGAAATGAAAGATATTGTTAGTTGAAAACATCATTCAGGTGGTGAGAGGGTTATTGTTTTGGTCATAACTTTTTACTTTTCATTTTATAGAATTGTTTATTTAGAATGAAATAAAATATATACCAACTCTATGCAATCCATATTTAGTAAACTCGTTTTTAGGGGTTCGAATTTATTTTAAGTGTCAATCCAATCAACTTCTCATTTAATAAAAATTAAAAACCAACATTTACAGAAAATAAACTAACAAAACGCCCTATATTACGACCTGCTTTGGTCTTGATCACAGAGTAAAAAAGACTAAACTGCTGTATGCCGTTGATAAAATAAGGAACTAGAAAATATATAGTCTTTTATTTTATCAATGGCTTACAGCAGTTTAGTCTTTTTTAGCCTGTGATCAAAACCAAAGCAGGTCGTAAAGTAGGACGTTTTGATTAGTTTTTCTGTGAATATTTTTAAGTTTTTATTAACTTGTTGCACATTATTGTGATTATTTTTATTAATTTTTTCTCATTTAATATGATTATTTGTAGCTACTAAATGGTTACATTACATATGGTCCACCCAGTTCATTCATTCCTAGTAAAAATATACTATTGCCCAAGAAACAGTCCTCACCAACTGAATATATGGATCGACAATAGCACATGTGGTGTACCCCAATTCAAATAACATAGAGTTTACCTCACTTCTGCTATTGTTGATCCATATATTTTAAATATATAATTATTAATTGTCCAATCAATGTTCTACATAAAGTATGAATATTTTATTATCTTAAAATAAATGATACTTTAGTTGTTGAGGGTTATAGTACAATATTTATTTTTGCAAATACATGTTTCATTTATTCCATCACCTGTATAAATAAACCAATATTTTGTTGATTATATTTAAATATTTTCCAGAGACCGACAAGTTAAATTAAAAGCTTACATAATTTCATAGTTTAATCGAGCCTGGATAGTGATAGTATTCTAAAATGAAATAATATATGCAACAAACAAAAACATTGTAAAATACTGATAATTCATTAGATGGAACAATTACAATAAAAGTTGATTATTCTACTTTTTAAGGAAATTAATTTCTATTATGCAGGCTGGAAGTATGTATGTGTATGTATATATTGTTGTAAAACTGAATAATTTATCTTTAACATGTTTTGTTGAACTCAATAGATGCTTCAAATTTTTGTAGGTGTTTTTTAATAATTCCAAATAGATTATCTTGAGTAACTAAACAATGAGAGGTTAGTCAAGTTCAATGAAATATAGATTAAAGATATATATATATATATATATGTATGTATATGTATGTATGTATGTATGTATGTATATGTATATATTATGTATATGTGTATATGTATA